>CM055733.1:22762202-22877202 GCA_029465975.1 Dallia pectoralis
GGTAAGAGCATGTTGATAATCTGGTCCCACTACACACTTGGTAAGAGCATGTTGATAATCTGGTCCCACTACACACTTGGTAAGAGCATGTTGATAATCTGGTCCCACTACACACTTGGTAAGAGCATGTTGATAATCTGGTCCCACTACACACTTGGTAAGAGCATGTTGATAATCTGGTCCCACTACACACTTGGTAAGAGCATGTTGATAATCTGGTCCCACTACACACTTGGTAAGAGCATGTTGATAATCTGGTCCCACTACACACTTGGTAAGAGCATGTTGATAATCTGGTCCCACTACACACTTGGTAAGAGCATGTTGATAATCTGGTCCCACTACACACTTGGTAAGAGCATGTTGATAATCTGGTCCCACTACACACTTGGTAAGAGCATGTTGATAATCTGGTCCCACACTTGGTAAGAGCATGTTGATAATCTGGTCCCACTAAGGTAAGAGCATGTTGATAATCTGGTCCCACTACACACTTGGTAAGAGCATGTTGATAATCTGGTCCCACTACACACTTGGTAAGAGCATGTTGATAATCTGGTCCCACTACACACTTGGTAAGAGCATGTTGATAATCTGGTCCCACTACACACTTGGTAAGAGCATGTTGATAATCTGGTCCCACTACACACTTGGTAAGAGCATGTTGATAATCTGGTCCCACTACACACTTGGTAAGAGCATGTTGATAATCTGGTCCCACTACACACTTGGTAAGAGCATGTTGATAATCTGGTCCCACTACACACTTGGTAAGAGCATGTTGATAATCTGGTCCCACTACACACTTGGTAAGAGCATGTTGATAATCTGGTCCCACTACACACTTGGTAAGAGCATGTTGATAATCTGGTCCCACTACACACTTGGTAAGAGCATGTTGATAATCTGGTCCCACTACACACTTGGTAAGAGCATGTTGATAATCTGGTCCCACTACACACTTGGTAAGAGCATGTTGATAATCTGGTCCCACTACACACTTGGTAAGAGCATGTTGATAATCTGGTCCCACTACACACTTGGTAAGAGCATGTTGCTTGTGTCACCATGTTTTGGGGTTCAAATCCCATGGGCGTACAGCCTAACATATACAAGTTGCTCTGGATAAGAATGTAAATCGTGACGTGAATACAAGTCAATGTTAAATGATCCAGGTTCCCACAGACACACACCTGATGTGAATGTCTCTCAGGGAAACCCAATGATCCAGGTTCCCACAGACACACAACTGATGTGAATGTCTCTCAGGGAAACCCAATGATCCAGGTTCCCACAGACACACACCTGATGTGAATGTCTCTCAGGGAAACCCAATGATCCAGGTTCCCACAGACACACAACTGATGTGAATGTCTCTCAGGGAAACCCAATGATCCAGGTTCCCACAGACACACAACTGATGTGAGGTCTCTCAGGGAAACCCAATGATCCAGGTTCCCACAGACACACAACTGATGTGAGGTCTCTCAGGGAAACCCAATGATCCAGGTTCCCACAGACACACACCTGATGTCAAGTCTCTCTGGGAAACCAAATCAAACATTCTACTTTCAGAGCGAAGAATGCCTTCTCCAATCCAATCACAAGCCTTGTGTTTTGATTAATTTCTCCACAGGTCTGCATGAGGACTCGTGTCTTGTGTATATCAGTGGAGAATGAAAAGCCTGGTCGTCGGAGAACAGGAGATGCGGTCAACCTCCCCACCAGGCACAGTTCACCAGCACCTCCGCACATCACCTCGTGTGTTCTTTGCATGTGATTACAGCTACAACAGGCAGCCACTTCACACAAGAAGCAGGACTCCCCTCTGTACGAATTGAAGCGTGTTTACACACACACACACACACACACACACTCAGCCTTCTCTTTGCCATCATGCCAACAGCTTTGATGTGTCCCACTGGTGTAACGGCGTTACGTAATCCTTCTACATGCTGTGTGGGGGAAGGGGGGTGTTATTTCTGCTGCACTGTATGAGAGGGGATATTCACTGCACCAATTCCTCCTCTATACACACACACACATATATACACACATACACATACACACACACACACACACGCACACGCACACGCACACACACACTCCATAATCTGAGGACACGTGTGAACCACACAAAAACAATGGCAATGCTTACAATAAGAGTCCTCCCCCCCCGCACACACACACACACACACACAACACACACACACACACATACACACACACACACACAACACACAACACACAACACACACACACACACACACAACACACACACACAACACACACACACAACACACACACACACAGACACACACAGATTATATTGTGCTCTTATTGTGCTTCACGTTCATATTCCAACCCATTACTACTAGTCATTCTGTGGTAGGCCGTGCATTTCTTTTTAGAACCGGTTCCAGTTTGCCAGTGAAGCAGACACTGTCCTAGTGTTTCAATGGAACCACAACTCCAGTAAACCAGGAAACCAACTGCTGTTTCAGAGGACCAGCTGGTCTATAAGCCACAAGCCCAAACAACAACAAGCACACATGAGAGCTCCACCCACTCCCTCCTCACCCATCCAGTCCCCCCTCACCCACCCACTCCCACCAAGGGATTTACAGACATTAGGGGGATGGGACTGAGATTTATCACATTATCACCCCTGACTATACAGTCTGTACGCATGTGTCCGTGTTTGCCTGTGTTTGACTGTGTGTGTCTGTGTTTGACTGTGTGTGTCTGTGTTTGCCTTGTGTGCCTGTGTTTGCCTGTGTGTGTCTGTGTGTGCCTGTGTCTGATTGTGTGTCTCTGTGTGGCTCTGTGTTTCTCTGTGTTTCTCTGTGTGTCTCTGTGTTTGCCTGTGTTTACCTAATTGTGCAGCAACAAACATGTGCCAACACACCGAGCCTGAATCCTCTAGATTATTGCAAACATGGCATTTTATTAATACAAAAATTTCAACAGAAAGAAAACTATTGATGTTTGCACCATAACCAGATAGTAAGATAAACAGATAAACAGATAAACAGATAAACAGATAAACAGATAAACATAATGGATAAGGCTTTCCACTCTGGTGAAATGTCTTGCCCAGGTTTAGGAAAACATTTGTGTACAAAGAAAAGGAAAGAAAAGGGAAACCAAATACCCAAAGAGTGAAGCGTTTAAGCATCGCCCAACCACGCCAAACCCTCAATCCATCAATATCCTTTGGAATTGGATACATTAACAACAAGATTCCTCAAGTTGGTGGATAAAGTGAATGGAAAGATCCCCTGGTAAAGGTCAGTGACAGACTGAGGCAGGAGCAATGCCACGCCACATTAGGTGTCACTGTCTAGAAGCCTTTAGCGCACGGTGATTTGGATGAACAGTGATCACCACAAAGGCAAGATAAGAAGAGGGCGTGTCCAGAATTTGGCCTGGGGTTTTGTTACCTCCAGAGTGAGGAAGTGAACTCCTGAAAAGGATTGGGTGTCCAAAGGAGGGGCCGTGGGGCCCAGAAACAAATGCCCACAAAGAAGCATGTGTTTTCACATTGATGGTTGGTTTGTATCATATTATAAAAAGAGTACAAAAACCACTGAAGAGTAATGCACATAGTCGAAAGAAGTGTTGCTTGTAATCCAGGGTTTGTTAGAAATTGTTTCTTTTACAGTGTAGGAGGGTCTATGTGCCAGTGTGTGTGTGTGTGTGTGTGTGTGTGTGTGTGTGTGTGTGTGTGTGTGTGTGTGTGTGTGTGTGTGTGTGTGTGTGTGTGTGTGTGTGTGTGTGTGTGTGTGTGTGTGTGTGTGTGTGTGTGTGCGTGTGCGTGTGTGTGTGTGTGTGTGTGTGTGTGTGACAGTATTCCCTGATCCTGGTGTTCCTGACACTTCGTCCAGCAAGAGAGGCACAGTCAGTGGTCAGTGTTTGGTCTGTGAGGAAGAGTGGTCAGTGGTCAGTGTTTGGTCTGTGAAGAAGAGTGGTCAGTGGTCAGTGTTTGGTCTGTGAAGAAGAGTGGTCAGTGTTTGGTCTGTGAAGAAGAGTGGTCAGTGTTTGGTCTGTGAAGAGTGTGGTTAGTGTTTGGTCTGTGAACAAAAGTGGTCAGTGTTTGGAGAAACATCGCTGTCTGGTGTTTTATTATTGCGGTTGTTTTCAGTTTCCCAACGGTTGCTTTGTGATAGTTGTAATCCCAGAGAGCTGTAACCTGGGTCTCTATCCCAGCTGTGTGCAGGGATATTCTGTTGCAGTTTAGCATCTGGTGACATATTCCATCCGGCCTCCAGGAGAGTGTGTGTTGGTTGTTTCTGTTGTTTAGGTTATGTTTACCAACAAGGATCCGTGTGAATATTCTGTCATCTCCATGTGGTTTAATAAATTGACAATCAAACTGCGCCCACCTGGCACTGAGAGAAGCAGAATAGAATGGAAGATGACCACCTTCTGAACGCTGATTGCAATGCAAAACCATGACTTTACATCCTACAATAGCTGTTGCTATAAAAGACTTCATGTTTGCATGACAGGAAGTGCTCTGGAGGACAGATTCCCCTGAACGGCAATAGATTATGGACTGAGATCCTGGGAACAGAAGGTTACAGATTGTGAATAATTCCAGACTGTTTGATTAGATTAGGTCGTCATTGGAACAAACACTTCATAGTATAAAAATGTGTGTTATAGGAGAAAAAAAAATTAATTAAAAAGGCAAGGCAATGCTGATCTGACCTCGTGGTGATCAGAGAGTTCAGTGTTGACATCCAAAAGCGTTGAGGACAATGTCTTATAGCCCTCAGACGTTTATCACCCCGATATAGAAACCCAGCCATGCCTGTGATGAATGTTTATTTGACCTGGGAGGAATTAGTCCAGTGATGTCATAGACATCCAGTGATGTCATACAAGTCCAGTGATGTCATACAAGTCCAGTGATGTCATACAAGTCCAGTGATGTCATACAAGTGATGTCATACAAGTCCAGAGATGTCATACAAGTCCAGTGATGTCATACAAATGATGTCATACAAGTACAGTGATGTCATACAAGTCCAGTGATGTCATACAAGTGATGTCATACAAGTCCAGTGATGTCATACAAGTGATGTCATACAAGTGCAGTGATGTCATACAAGTCCAGTGATGTCATACAAGTGATGTCATACAAGTCCAGTGATGTCATACAAGTCCAGTGATGTCATACAAATGATATCATGCAAGTCCAGTGATGTCATACAAGTCCAGTGATGTCATACAAGTCCAGTGATGTCATACAAGTGATGTCATACAAGTGATGTCATACAAGTCCAGTGATGTCAAACACACCAGTCCAGTTTTTACCCAGTCCAAATGTCACTTTCTGGTAGCAGGTCCACGTGTGTCTTTGCCTGGCTTGTTGCCAGGGCGCCGAACTGGTACCTTGGAAACGGGGATCCTGGTTCGGGCTGTGCGGGTGGCCTCGGTGGGTTTGTCCGAGGAAAGAGTTGATTGGCTTACAGAGTGGGGAGGCGTGGTCTGTCTGACACTGAGAGGGATTTTGGACTCCCGTGGGAGGCTAGTGCTCCCCTTCATCGAGCGGAAGGTAAAAGAGGAGGTAGAAGTGGGAGGCGTACATTTGGAGGGAGGACTGAATTTGTAGTTACCAGCGGAGGCGGAGGGAGTACTCGTCAGATCTTCATCCTCTTCTTCCTCATCATCTGATCTTTCCAGTTCTTCGTTGTACAGGTCGTAGAGAGCATCTCCAGAGCAGCTGTCGCTGATCCTCAGGAAGCTGTCGTCAGGAGTGGCGGTGGGGGTGGCAGAGGGGGTATCCCAGTAGCCTTCGTCCCTAAGGGCCGGGACTTCCTGTTGAGGCGGCACTTCCTCCTTACTGTCCTTCTCATTGGGCGACGAGGTTTGACAGGCGCCTGGTGCGGTGAGTTTACAGCCTCTCCCGCCTCCTCCTCCCCCCACCACGGGGATCTTGCTGAGCCCCAGAGACTTGACCTGAGGAGCCTTGCGCTCCGTGCCCCTGGCGGATGCCGGGTGAGAGGGGTGAGGCCCGGGTCGGGGGAACGCGGGGGAGTTCTCCCCCACGGAGGGCAGCATGTGCCAGAGTCCCTGCATGTCGGCGTCGTCCACCCCGTCAGGACTCGCCATCTCCTCACCACCTCCCATGTAGGCAACCACGCCGCTACCAGAGGGCTGCTGGGTCGGGGCAGGGTGAGAGGTCATCAGTCGGGTCCTTGCGGAGAGGGGAACCGGGGTCGGGGTTTGGGTCACGACGACTGGGGTGACCCGGGTCTGAATGGAAGACCTGGCTGGGGAGGTTCGACCCACCACTCCTCCCTGTCTCCCCCTGTCACCTCCTCCTCCACTACTGCTGATGGTGACGCTCCCCAACCCTCCATCACCTCCTCCGACAGATCCGGCCGAGTCCTCCTCCGCGTCAGCTATGATGTCACCACACCCCGTGAGCGAATCGAAACTCTTGAGGGATGTGACGTCGGTGAAGAGGAGAGAGCAGAGGCGGTCCACCGACGGTTCTGATGGAGGGTCACCACACCGGTCCAGAGGGGGTGTCGCTGACACCGAGGGAACCGAAGCGATTGGTTCTGAGCGTCCGGCGCTGCGTAGAGGGGACGGCGACGGAGTGTAGAGCGTGTCCGTCAGGTTTGTTTTCGGGTCGGTGGAGTGCGTGAGGGTTGTCGTGGCGATGTTTGAGGGACAGCCCTTTACCTCCAAGGTCCCATGATCCTCCTCTCCCCGGCACGACAGGGGTTTGAGTGACAACTTGACATCATTCACCTCCTCTGTCGTGTTCACCTCCTCCGTCACCTTCCCCTCTCTCACCTCCTTCTTCTCTCTCACCTCCTTCCCCTCGATCACCTTCACCTCTCCCTCCGTCACCCTCTCCCTCCGCCGCCACCTCATACTACTGAAGAAGCCCTTCAGGCCCCTCCCCCTTCTCCCAAGACTCGAGTTATCATTGGCTCTCACACTTCCTCGTCTGAGCAGAGAAAAAAAACTGAGTGATTTGCTGAGAGATCTCACCTGTCCCACCTCCAATATTCCAGACTCCTCCCCTTTCTGCCTTTCCGTGTTCATGCTCGTTAGTCCGTCATGTGTTTTACTCCTGACGAGCTCGTTAGCCGCTCCCGCCGAATTCCCATTCACAGAATTCCCATTATCAGCATTCCCGCTCCCATTGGCCCCTTTGTTCCTGAAGGAGAAGAATCCGGCCATTCCTGAGCCGGAGCGTCGTTTTCCAAACAGCTTGAAGGCTGCTTTGTTGATCTTCCCTGGGGGCTGCAGGTCGCATGGGGGTACAGCGGGGGGATGCGGAGGAGGTTCCAGGCATTCCGACTGCACCTCCATCTTCCTTGCTATCACTATGTCTCTATTACTCTATCACTCTATCTCTCCGACTGCCTTCCGTCGTCTCCCTCCCTCACACTCATACACACGCTGACACACACACACACACACACACAAACTGTTCCGCAGCCTGGTGTTCTGTCTAATTCTCACTGGCTGTGTCTGACGCTTGCCTGTTGGTTACTCACCCTGTCTCTCCCACCCCCTTCTCTCTCCCACCCCCTTCTCTCTCTCTCCCTTATACACAAACACTCAGCGGGTGCTGCTCTGGCTGTATCCATAGCAACTGGTTGGGCTAAGCCGCTTTCGTCAGCAGGGGCGGGGAACCCATGCATGTCCTCGTCTTCCTCCCCTCTTTGAACATGCTCACCCCTACTGCTCTCTGTACCCTCCTCTTCCCCGACCCGTCCCGAATTCATCAGTATGTTCTCCGACCCAGACGGGCAGTGCCCATTGTTTCGTAAGTCCTCCATTGACTCTGTTAGTATTGGATCCGGACGTGATTCCAGTTAATATACATGTTTTATCCTAGTGCTCAGAGACATCGGGGTTCTGAGAGATGTGTAACACAGACAGGATTATGTTTGCTTATGAATGTGAGGTCTGTAAAAAGAAAACCACTCTGATCAAGACACTTAGTTGTGTAGTCAGTAATTAAGTTGTGTGTGTGTGTGTGTGTGTGTGTGTGTGTGTGTGTGTGTGTGTCTTTGTGCCGGCGATTGTGTGTGCGAGAGATTTGGTTGAAGCAATATTTTTTGTCTTTCTGATGTTCTTAAATCAAATGTGCACTCAGAAAAATTACCACCAGACATCAAACAGTTCCTCCTGTGGAGTTTGGCAGGGTGATGTACAACATATGGGCTCCAATAATCTGGCCCATGTCCAGCTCCAAGTGTCCAATAGGATACAGCAGCCAAGTGTCCAATAGAATACAGCAGCCAAGTGTCCAATAGAATACAGCAGCCAAGTGTCCAATAGAATACAGCAGCCAAGTGTCCAATAGAATACAGCAGCCAAGTGTCCAATAGGATACAGCAGCCAAGTGTCCAATAGAATACAGCAGCCAAGTGTCCAATAGAATACAGCAGTCAAGTGTCCAATAGGATACAGCGTGCTCCGATACACACTGACATACACACACACACATACAGACAGACATACAGACATACCGACATACAGACACACTGACATACACATAGATAGAGCTACACAGCCCACTCTGGTAGATAGAGCTACCCGGCCCACTCTGGTAGATAGAGCTACCCGGCCCACTCTGGTAGATAGAGCTACCCGGCCCACTTTGGTAGATAGAGCTACCCGGCCCACCCTGGTAGATAGAGCTACCCGGCCCACCCTGGTAGATAGAGCTACCCGGCCCACTCTGGTAGATAGAGCTACCCGGCCCACTCTGGTAGATAGAGCTACACAGCCCACTCTGGTAGATTTCAAAATGTTATCCAATCAAGTGTTTCAAAGTTTTTGGGTAAACATAATATATTTCTTAACCACACGCACACATACTCAAACACACTCAGCATTCAGTAACACTCCGTAATGTCCTCTAAATGTTCCATTCAGTGACGAGAACTATCCAGAGGGAATGTAAAAATGCATAAAGAAAGACAAATGAGTGACAGAGAGAGGGTGAGAGAAAGAGAGAGAGAGAGGGGTCTGTCTATTGACACGGCAACCGGACCAATGACTGAATCCATTGAGTGGCTGGAAGCGCAGTGTGGAGGGGTTGATATGGTAACGGTTTGGAAAGACCTGGCCAATGAACGGCCGTAATTTCCTTACACGCCGTCCCAGACCGCTGTCCGCACACCTCGGGACGATAAGTATCCAATCACTACCATCATCAAACAGAAGCTGTTTTCAAGGCTTCAGCGATGTTTCCTGCGACTCGTGTTTGATTGAATAAGTGCATCACTGAACTAGCGATGGTATGTGCGGCACACCGGAGTAAACATGGACCCAGATTGTCAGAGCCTAAGGGTTTAGTCGTTCACTAATGAGAAGCGGGAACACGTAGTCATGGCGCCGGGCTTGGGCGCCACGGTAACAGATGCTCTTCGCTTTCCTAACAGAAACATTTTGTATCCGGATGAGCCCATAATTGGGACACTGGGACCTGCTGCTCGGTAAATCTGTATATAAGTTGCATCACTCTTCAGTTATCTTCCTTCTAAAAGATAGTGGTCGCGCTCACTGTCACAATAATATTATTTTACCATACAGAATGATCTGGTCATCAGGTGCATTCGACAAATAAAAGTACTAGCAGCCTTTAATCATCTGCAGTTTTAGACGACATGAAAACAGCTGAGACAGCACTCATACCACATGCCTGAAGAATTATACACACAGGAAAACCTGGGCCAGAGAACAGAGGACCCAAATTGATTGGGCTTGAGACGGTCTACAAGGAGGAATGGGTGAAAGTGAGTTACCAAGTCTTGAATAAAGATTAGAGATATTTTTTATTCGAATAAATTGGCCAGAAATCACCCCGCTATTTCGAACATATTGAATGAATATAATAATATAACTTGAAGGGGAGTTGAACTCGTCAGTTCAGTAACCCTTTGGCTGACTGGGATGTAGAAGCTGGAAAGGAAAGGGAGAAACATGCCGTGCAAAATACCTGTTAATGTTTAATGGACATTAAAGTGCAGCGGAACGAAATGGAACAGCGCAACACGCAGAGAGGAAGACGTGGAGCAGAGTTAGAGATTAGTGAAAGTAGAAAGTCACATAACCTGGATATATTCATAAACAATTCAGGAGCATGTGTTGCTGTTCTGTTCCCAAGAGAGAGCTCTCAATGTGTTCACACACACACACACACGTAGTGTGTGTGCTTGTCAGTGTGTGGCTGGTTACATGGAGCTCCAGCGAGGTGTTCATAGTCATTGAGTTTCAATGTATCAAGCCCAGTTGTGCTTCAGAAGATTGTTGATGGCCATACATTCTGTGAGGGCTTACAAACAAAACATTTGTTCACACAGCTGGCGGTCTACAAGATAGGTTGTTCCACCAAATTCAGCTCAAGAACTCTCACCAAACGCTGGGGAAACATCAAGGAAACTACAGGGTTCTGAGTCAAGTGCTGAAGACCCACATGCAAGGTCAAGAAAATAGCTTGTTTGGAAAAAAATAAAAGCTGTCTTTGAAAAGCAGAACCTCATACCAACTGCAGATCAATGAGACTTCTGAAATAGAACTATCAAACAGCACACATTCAGATAGAAACAGCTCTCTCAAATTAAAGCCACTCAAATATTTGTTTTTAAGCATAACTTATATATTCTGAATGAACCAAGCTCTGACGCAAGTGAACCAATAGGATTATGGGAATAACATTGATTTAGAAATGAGGACCAAATCTTCTCTCGGCCGTCATTCCGATTACGTTGGAACGAAGCCATCCCAGAAGATGGAACTTTATCACAGCCAAATTGCCTGCAAATCCAAATGCTAATGCAGGGATATGCGACGTTGATCTGATTTCGACCAAGCTCACCGATGATGGAGAAGAGTTAGGACTAAATCTGCACCTAGTCCAGTCCTAAATCAGAGGATCTCTGCATTGGGAATATGAAACGTGGGATATTTATAAATAATCAGCTGGACTTTGGATTTAAGTGAGAATCAGATGGGTTAACCATTAAGAGGTCAGAGGCGACAGCCTGGTGACGTCTAACTAGAACAGAGCACACAAAAACACGTATTCAGTTGAATAAAACACGCAGGCAGAAACAACCAACCGTCACGACTCATCTGTTCATTTATTATCTTTAGAGATTTTTCACATTCATAAAAAACAATCCAGTCTAAGTGCCTCGAATGTCATAATATGGACAATACATTTACAATACAGACGTACAGATACACCCTCATCCACCTCGATGGGTTTATGGACGAACACAAAACACACGCACACACCCACATACACTCAAGTAAACGCGCACACACACACTCACACACACCCACATAAACACACACACACACACACACACTTCATTAGCCGCCTCTCACCATCCATCCATAACCCCCTCCACTAGTCCAATAACCCCCCTCTCCTCCAGTCCTCCAGTATCCCATAATGCCTCAGCAGGTCATGCGGGCCACTCCATATTCCAGGCTGACCACAGCCGGCTGACCTTTGGCCCCATATGTCCCTTTGTCTCCGTAGCTCTCCTTGCACTCGGTTCCGCTGCTGCCCTCTACTGTCCGCTCTGTGTCACTGCAACATTCTGTCGCCTCCTCGCCCACCTCCTCTTCCTCCTGCTGCTGCTGCTGGGCCTCCTTCTGGCTGAGGGGGGGTACCATAATCAGGGAGTGGGGGCGCGCGGGTAAGCTGCGATGGCCTTTATGGGGGGCCTGGGTGACCAGAGGTGGGGGGCTGATGCCATGTTCCTTCAGTCTCTGTAGGAGACAGAGTAGGAGACAGAGTAGGGGACAGAGTAGGGGACAGAGTAGGGGACAGGGTAGGGGACAGGGTAGGGGACAGGGTAGGGGACAGGGTAGGGGACAGGGTAGGGGACAGAGTAGGAGACAGAGTAGGAGACAGAGTAGGAGACAGAGTAGGAGACAGAGTAGGAGACATTATTTGGGAGACATCTACAGGGACTATTTAGGGACATTGCATTTTGCACCCCATTTCATTTAATAGAATTTCCCAGTATCTCAGTCCGTTTTTATGTTATAGACACAAATCTATCTAGAGAAGCGCCTTTTAAGCCAGCAAATCATGGTTCAAACACAAACGCACTGCACACAGCAATACAGGGTTAATCCCTGATCGCACAATGTTAATGCTAACCTGCTGACAGATGTGAGAGACAGACAGGACAAGACAGACGTGAGAGACAAACAAACCAGAAAGGCAGATTTTAGAGGCAGATAGACGTGAGAGACAAACAGGACAGACGGGAGATACAGACAGACAGGACAGACGGGAGATACAGACAGACAGGACAGACGGGAGATACAGACAAAACAGGACAGACGGAGATACAGACAGACAGGACAGACGGGAGATACAGACAAAACAGGACAGACGGAGATACAGACAGACAGGACAGACGGGAGATACAGACAGACAGGACAGACGGAGATACAGACAGACAGGACAGACGGGAGATACAGACAGACAGGACAGACGGAGATACAGACAGACGGGAGATACAGACAGACAGGACAGACGGGAGATACAGACAGACAGGACAGACGGGAGATACAGACGGACAGGACAGACGGGAGATACAGACAGACAGGACAGACGGGAGATACAGACGGACAGGACAGACGGGAGATACAGACAGACAGGACAGACGGGAGATACAGACAAACGGGACAGACGGGAGAAGCTACTCACAGCCTCCAGTTCTTTCACTGTGTCCTCAAGTTGGCGGTTGTTCTCTTTCAGGGTGAGAATGTTCTTCAGGACAGACTGACGGGGATGCATGGACCTATCAAACTGGAGGTACATGTTCCTCCAGAACCTAAAAGACACAGTCACAGAGATAGACAGTCACAGAGATAGGCCGACCGACACACAAACCAACAAACAGACAGACCGACACACAGACAAGAGAGCCATGAGTAATTCTTAATGTGTAATACTAAATTAATGTGAGAGGATTTAGATGATTAGCAAACAAGTGTTTACTTGAATTGGCAGGGCAGGGTGGACGGCTCCAGGACGGACTGTGTCTCTGCATGTCCAGGACAGTAGCTAGGGTTTAAATAGTTCTGCTGCTCACTCAACAGAAAGGCCCAGAGAGAATGAGTTCTGTCTTTCAGCCTGGTGAGAGAGACAAAACCTAGTTACATTATCTGTTTTAATGTGTATGGTTAAGTGGACAGGTGACATAGTGGACAGGTGACTTAGAGTGACATGAGCAAACGGGTGACATGGTGGACAAGTGACATAGCAGATGGATGAAATAGTGGTGACATAGCTGACGGATGACAAAGTGATGAAATAGTGGTAACATAGTAGTGACATAGTGGTGACATAGTGGTGACATAGTAGTGACATAGTGGTGACATAGTGGTGACATAGTGGTGACATAGTGGTGACATAGTGGTGACATAGTGGTGACATAGTGGTGACATAGTAGTGACATAGCAGACAGGTGACTCACTGCAGCTCTTCTCTTTGCCTCTGGTTGTTAGCCAGGAGATTTCCGTACTGACAGGAATGAACGTGTTCATGGATTTGCAGCAGAAGCCACTCGCTGAACTCGAACGCCTGAAGAAAAGCAGGTACCACCATCATCATCATTATTGCTACGATGTGTCAACTCTGGCCCAAACACGATGTGGACACCACTGACCTGAGGGAACTGCTCCGTGAGCTGCCACACACACTCCAGGAACTGTGTGAAGACAGGGGACACCTCCTTCGGGTCACCGTCCAACTGGTCACATCTGTCCGCAAACTTGTGTCCAAACGAGATCCAGTCTTTCTCTATGAGGACCTGGAAAACACAGAGGAAGCAGAGCTTGAGGGTATGGTAGTGGAATGACACCAGACCAGGCCATATTCACCCTCCAGATCTTCTCATGTAGAACCTGTCTAGACTACATGCAACCGTACTTTAATATCGTTATTGTAGAAACACACACGGATCGATTAAACATCCTTTCATGGACAGATGATTTTCTTGTTTTACTGTCAAAGTGTGGACCCCCGTGTCCTCCACACGCACTCACACATTCACACACGCACGCACACACACACGCTCACACACACGTTCACACACACGCTCACACACACGCTCACACACACGCTCACACACACGTTCACACACACGCTCACACACACGCTCACACACACGCTCACACACACGCTCACACACACGCTCACACACACGCTCACACACACGCTCACACACACATACTCACCATAAACCCTTTGATGGTGCGGTAGTAAGGATCCATCAGCAAGCTCCCCAGAGAACAGACCTGAGCAGTCCGGTCCCAGCCGTCTGAGCAGTGGACCAGCACACTGGCGCCCTCTATTGTCACGGCCTGTAATGACAGCCAGGGGGCAGACAAACAAACAGACAGACGGACAGACGGACAACAGGGTCAGGACATGGCTGTCCTCAGTGTCATCCTAGTCTGTAACCGTTGTTATTTGTGACAGTGAAAACACAGTACAGGCTTGGGGATCAAACCTTACCTTGGTTAGGCAGATGGCTGCATCAACCACAGCCTTGATGTGTCGTAGCCATCCACTGCTCTCCAGACCGAGAAGAAAGTCACTCACTGACAGGGAACGACTGCCCACCACTATTAGAGATAGGGGGTCAGAGGGTCAGAGATAGGGGGTCAGAGGGTCAGAGATAGGGGGTCAGAGGGTCAGGGATAGGGGGTCAGAGATAGGGGGTCAGAGATAGGGGGTCAGAGATAGGGGGTCAGAGGGTCAGAGATAGGGGGTCAAAAATAGGGGGTCAGAGATAGGGGTCAGAGGGTCAGAGATAGGGGGTCAGAGATAGGGGTCAGAGGGTCAGAGATAGGGGTCAGAGATTGGGGGTCAGAGGGTCAGAGATAGGGGGTCAGAGATAGGGGGTCAGAGAGTCAGAGATAGGGGGTCAGAGACAGGGGGTCAGAGATAGGGGGTCAGAGATAGGGGTCAGAGATAGGGGGTCAGAGATGGGGGTCAGAGAGTCAGAGATAGGGGTCAAAGGGTCAGAGATAGGGGGTCAGAGATAGGGGGTCAGAGATAGATAGTCAAAGATGTGATGTGCATAACGGACCTTCTAGTAGCTTCTGCAGACTGGTTCTCATCACGTGGATGTTCTCGATGCCCACGAACTGGAAGCGGATGTTGGAGTAGTTATCTTCATTCTCATAGCCTTTTCCTGCAGCTCGGTTAGCCATGGCATTCAACTGCAGACGGGGGGGAGAGTCAGAGAGATCTTATTGCTGACATCTGAGGCTGAGCCTGGTCAATCTACGTTGGTCCCTGGATGTTCAAATCTCTGTTCCCCAGTGCAGTTAACGGGACATTGCCCCAGGTGGAGGACCTTGAACGTACCTTAGGCCTCGTATCCATGACGTAGACAAATCGGCTGTTGTGATTGGCTTTGCTGATGGCCTGCAGCAGGCTCTCGTCCTCCAGACACCGTGCGCTGAATCCAGACAGAGGCTGACTGCACCGACACACTGCAGCCTGCAGGGGGCAGAAACAAGCAGACGGTTCAGGACACACACCGCACATCAGTCTCAGGGTTAACGCCACATCGGTGACGGCACTAGCCGGGGCTGGTGAATACGTGTGGCTACCTTCTTCTCCTGATAGAAGTACGTGAGAACCGGGAAGCGCCCTTTGCTCCGGAACTTGGAGCTGCCGACGATGATGGGCTTACTGGCTGTGATTGGCACGTACAGGTCTCTAGGATACGTGTCACAGATCTACGAACCAATGAAAGCCGGTGTTAGATGGGATTTAGCCTGCAGTGAAAGACTCTGCTTATCGTATTCCACTTGTATCTGGCCAACAACTGGGACATTTCTGCTGTTTTCCACCCCGTCATTGTCGGACGCGCCCACCTTGTAGTCCCGGTTGACGTCGGTGAGCTGCCATTGGTCACAGGGGACTCCCATCCTCTCAAACTCCGCCCCCAGATCAATGAGCTGCCAACCCTCTTCCCTTTGCTGCTCGTTCTGCTTCGGGTTGTAGGAGAACGCGTAGAGCTCATCGTAGGATACTAGGAGGATGAAACACTAGTTATGTACACAGTCACACACTGCACACACACACACACACACACACACGCACACACACGCACACACAGCACACACAGCACACACAGCACACACAGCACACACACACCCTAACGTAGAGCTCATCGTAGGATACTAGGAGGACGAAACACTAGTTATGTACCTTTAGTTGACCGTGGTTTCCTGCAAATACTAAGACGCATACACACACCTGCGACCGCACACACAGTCACACACACACCTGCGACCGCACACACAGTCACACACACACCTGCGACCGCAAACACAGTCACACACACACCTGCGACCGCACACACAGTCACACACACACCTGCGACCGCACACACAGTCACACACACACCTGCGACCGCACACACACACCTGCGACCGCACACACAGTCACACACACACCTGCGACCGCACACACAGTCACACACACACCTGCGACCGCACACACAGTCACACACACACCTGCGACCGCACACACAGTCACACACACACCTGCGACCGCACACACAGTCACACACACACCTGCGACCGCACACACAGTCACACACACACCTGCGACCGCACACACAGTCACACACACACCTGCGACCGCACACACAGTCACACACACACCTGCGACCGCACACACAGTCACACACACACCTGCGACCGCACACACAGTCACACACACACCTGCGACCGCACACACAGTCACACACACACACACCTGCGACCGCACACAGTCACACACACACCTGCGACCGCACACACAGTCACACACACACCTGCGACCGCACACACAGTCACACACACACCTGCGACCGCACACACAGTCACACACACACCTGCGACCGCACACACAGTCACACACACACCTGCGACCGCACACACAGTCACACACACACCTGCGACCGCACACACAGTCACACACACACCTGCGACCGCACACACAGTCACACACACACCTGCGACCGCACACACAGTCACACACACACCTGCGACCGCACACACAGTCACACACACACCTGCGACCTGCACACACAGTCACACACACCCGCACCTGCACACACAGTCACACACACCCGCACCTGCACACACAGTCACACACACACCCGCACCTGCACACACGGACAAACACAAATCCATATGCAAGAGGCAGTTGCGCTAACACACACAGACTCACACAGGCAGGTAGGCGTAGGTACCTGGTCGTAGCAGTCTGAGCAGTGAGCTGTAGATGTCGTGGCAGTCCCTTTCTTTCTGAACCACAAAGTGGACCACCCTAAAGTTACGACACTGAATGACCAGTGGGCAACCGTTGGTGGTCAAGGACAGTTTCTCCACTGACGCTATGTGATGGTGCAGAATCTGGAGGCAGAAATAACCATATAAATATAAAATTAAAACCATGCAAGATTCCAAGCGGAATTCCCAAGGATTAGCATTATAGCGAAAAAAAGCGTTTATGTTTAGGAATATAAATGATAAAGTAGCTGGATTTTATTTTTTAATAATATTACATTTGATAGAAGGACAATAAAGCCTTTGTGTTTTTGTGGAGTAGGTAAAATACTTTAGGATTGTCTTTATTATTTACGTAATGGCAGTAAGTTTAGCGTTGTCACCATTCAGTCCCAGTCTTATCACAGGTAAAAGCTGGGAGCTTGATTAAGAGGGGCAAAGAATTATGGGATATTAAAATCCCTCTTAGTCCGTAATTGTGTTGACATCCAAACCTAAAAAGCATGACAGAACATTGCACCAAATCACCATATTCAGATTAGACAACTACTAAACGACCACAGGGACCTCAACCCTGGGAAATAATTCCTGTGCGCAATATTTAGCATAGTTTATGACAAGCAGAACATTGGTACACGCACAGAGAAGAGAGTGTGTGTGAGGGCATATTCAAGACAGAGATACAGAGGAAGAAAAAGAGTGTGTGTGTGAGGGCATATTCAAGACAGAGATACAGAGGAAGAAAAAGAGTGTGTGTGTGAGGGCATATTCAAGACAGAGATACAGAGGAAGAAAAAGAGAGTGTGTGTGAGGGCATATTCAAGACAGATAGACAGAGGAAGAAAGAGTGTGTGTGTGTGTGTGTGTGTGTGTGTGTGTGTGTGTGTGTGTGTGTGTGTGTGTGTGTGTGTGTGTGTGTGTGTGTGTGTGCGCATATTCAAGACAGATAGACAGAGGAAGAAAGAGAGTGTGTGTGTGTGTGTGTGTGTGTGTAGGTGTGTGTGCATATTCAAGACAGATAGACAGAGGAAGAAAGAGTGTGTGTGTGTTTGTGTGTGTGTGTGGGCATATTCAAGACAGAGATACAGAGGAAGAAAGAGAGTGTGTGTGTGTGTGTGTGTGTGTGTGGGGGCATATTCAAGACAGAGATACAGAGGAAGAAAGAGAGTGTGTGTGTGTGTGTGTGTGGGCATATTCAAGACAGAGATACAGAGGAAGAGGAATAAACAGGCGGGGGTGGGGGAAAGAAAGTGTAAGAAAAGCAGAAACACACTTAAAATGCTGATCTCACCCGCAGACGTGACTCAGACTTCGAACAGAGACGTAAACATTGTCCTCGCTTCACCCAATTAATACACACATGTGCACTTCTTTCCCTGTTGCTTTGCAGTAACAAAAGGAATGAGCTGTGTAGGAAAACAGGCAACTTGACTATGTTCAAATCACACAGAGTAACTTCAGTGGTACTGGGATTAAGCCCAAAATAATAAGAATAACAACTGAAAAATATATTACGTTTTATTTAAATTATCTCAGAATGTGTCAAACAACTGTTGAAGAAGCAATACACACAAAGTCTTAAATACGACGTCTTTGACTTCCAGCAGTCAACTTCTCTCCCATCCACAGCCGATATATTTTACACAGCTGGATTTATCAGACAGCTGCCGCATCGCTCCGATGAAGCTAGCGCTAATTGGAGAGGACTTCCTGTGATTACTCACAAAATGAAAGCTGTTTAATTTACTCTATGCGGACCGATAATGCCGTCTGCTCCGCGTAGTCCCGTCCCCCCCAAAGACCAATCCTGAGCCAAGTAAAACCCTGAATTGTCAAACACATGGTTCAACAAGGCCTAATAGAACATTACTCTTCACTGTCCCATCCTTTTAACGTCTAATCACTTCCCTTCCCACCCTTAGAAGGTTACTATAGCAACACCTGTCACCTGAATAAGCCGTGACCCAGTTCCCACAGCGTCTTAACAGTAATCCTGTTTCTACAGTAGGGAAATAACACCATACAAATGCGCACACCTCAAACACACCTCGCTACCACCTCACACCAAAAACACCCCAAAAAAACTCAGACAGGCATGATCTAAGGGGAAACCTCTGCGTTTGGTGTCCAGAGCTCCAGGTCAGATTCAGGTCATACATCTAAACGTGGCCAGAGCTCCAGGTCAGATTCAGGTCATACATCTAAACGTGTCCAGAGCTCCAGGTCAGATTTAGACCTGACTCCAGGTCAGATTCAGGTCATACACCTAAACATGACCATTGATCCTCACCCAGATCTCCTGTGTAGTGGTGACGTTCCCAGCTGCACTGCTCTCCACGAAGATGAGATGGGTGGCTGTAAGATGCAGTGTACCGCTGGTCGACTTGTTACTGAAGCGATCCAACATACGCACCTGCTCTACCTGTGTCCGCAAACACACACACACACAGAGAAACACACACACACACACACACACAGAAACACACACACACAGAGAAACACACACACACAGAAACAAACAACTGTTAGCACAGGTAAACAATGACATAACCCTAACACACACATCTGTACAGGCCTGTACTATATATACAGTGAGGAAAATAAGTATTTGAACACCCTGCTATTTTGCAAGTTCTCCCACTTAGAAATCATGGAGGGGTCTGAAATTGTCATCTTAGGTGCATGTCCACTGTAAGAGACATAATCTAAAAAGAATCCAGAAATCACAATGTATGATTTAACTATTTATTTGTATGATACAGCTGCAAATACGTATTTGAACACCTGAGAAAATCAATGTTAATATTTGGTACAGTAGCCTTTGTTTGCAATTACAGATGTCAAACGTTTCCTGTAGTTTTTCACCAGGGTTGCACACACTGCAGGAGGGATTTTGGCCCACTCCTCCACACAGATCTTCTCTAGATCAGTCAGGTTTCTGGGCTGTCGCTGAGAAACACGGAATTTGAGCTCCCTCCAAAGATTCTCTATTAGGTTTAGGTCTGGAGACTGGCTGCAGAAAAACACCCCCAAAGCATGATGCTACCACCTCCATGCTTCACAGTAGAGATGGTGTTCTTGGGATGGTACTCATCATTCTTCTTCCTCCAAACACGGTTAGTGAAATTATGACCTAAAAGTTCTATTTTGGACTCATCTGACCACATGACTTTCTCCCATGACTCCTCTGGATCATCCAAATGGTCATTGGCAAACTTAAGACGGGCCTTGACATGTGCTGGTTTAAGCAGGGGAACCTTCCGTGCCATGCATGATTTCAAACCATGACGTCTTAGTGTATTACCAACAGTAACCTTGGAAACGGTGGTCCCAGCTCTTTTCAGGTCATTGGCCAGCTCCTCCCGTGTAGTTCTGGGCTGATTTCTCACCTTTCTTAGGATCATTGAGACCCCACGAGGTGAGATCTTGCATGGAGCCCCAGTCCGAGGGAGATTGACAGTCATGTTTAGCTTCTTCCATTTTCTAATGATTGCTCCAACAGTGGACCTACTTACTTAAATACTTACTTTCCTCACTGTACATACATACATATACATACAGAGCTACCTATCAAACAGGAAGAACTGAACATGAATACTCAGTCTAAAACTGGGAGAATTCACAATGTTTATCATTGTCCTGTTCACCAATCAAACACAGGCATATTTACCAGCTTTGAACAGGATACATTTGCATTACCCAACCCAGTGCTGCCCTGAGGCCACTGATAATACTGCAAGCTAACTGTCTGAATGTTCCAGAAGTTTAACTGCAATCAGCTGTCTGATCTACAAATAAGTTGTTATTCATACCAGGCGATTTGAAGATAATTCAGTCCATCACTTGCTTGCAATCGTTCTTATACTCTAATGACATATCCGGGGTCTGACGGGCGTATCTCTGAATACTGCAGAGAGAAAAACACCCCACCAGATCTAATCCTTTCACCATCTAAAACTCTCATTAGGCACTTCACATTAGGGCTGAACGATCAACTGCACTTGCAATAATATTCCGATATTATAAAACTCAATTTTAAACCGCAAGGGCTGCAGTTATTATTATTTTTTCTTTTTTATTATATTCATTAATATTAATACTTTTAGGGGAACTTCTCAGCGATGATACCCTGAGCTTTATGAAAATACCAAGGAGGCAACGTCTGTCATTAACTACAGTGCTAATAATATTACCTCCCAGTTCTATCCTTTGACAAGTCCTGGCCCAGTGATGTAATACAATATGCGTTAACAGAAGACAGTCAGTTAGCCTACTTAATCTAATATCGTGTTTGTGCCTTGGAGATGCAGCAATAGCAACCGGCCCGTCCCCAATTATAACAACAGGTCACACGGGGATACCCTTCAGACAGTCTGTGATCAGAGCTCCAGAGAGACAACCGAGGAGACCATACCAATAAAGCAGATATAGGGTTATCTACTGTTATCTACTGTTTACATAGTGGCTTGGGTGCAGGTGTCGCTCTCCACCTTCTGAATCCCTTGGTTACCCAGAGATCTAGTTTTATTTCTAACAATGATCATTCTGTGCAAAATAAACAGGCTTTGTGTGCCGAATTGTCTTTTTAATGAACCATTAACAGAGATGTGCATTATGACAATGACAAGTTATCCAGGTATCGGTCTCTTAACTGTCCGTATCAGTCAGGCCCATATATTTTGGCAACGTTCTCAGTGGTTGGAGGCACAGTGTCTAGACACTATCACTGCATAGCTCGCTAAATCACAAGTATTACACATTTTATGGGAGGTAGCTGGAAAAATAGCTAAGCAAAAAAACAACCAGACTCTTACCTTTGGGGTTCGGATATGTTCCATTTCGCTGACAGCTGTCAGTGCATGTAACGACTACACAGATGTGCGACTATCTGGACCACACGGCGACTATCAGGATGCGTCCGGAGGATGTTATTTGTTTGTTTGTTTGTTAGTTTTACTTTGGTACCGACAGTCGTTCAGCGTTCCCGATTGTGTATTTCTTCGG
This sequence comes from Dallia pectoralis, assembly GCA_029465975.1. NCBI lineage: Eukaryota > Metazoa > Chordata > Actinopteri > Esociformes > Umbridae > Dallia > Dallia pectoralis. The sequence goes on from CM055733.1 coordinate 22,784,517, forward strand.
TAATTCACAGGGCTTCCTGCTTGAACGCACACGCAAGGCGTTATGGGAAATGTAGTGTTTTTGCCTAACGCGCCCGGCGATAGTGATAAAACAGATGGTATGGAATCAGTTGGGATTAGTTTTTTTCCGGCCGTATAATGTATATTTACACACTCAATATGGTGGCAGTTCTCTAATTATACCAACACATATCTCAGACATTAAGTTGCTGGATGCTAGTAGCACGGTGAAACGCCAAAGTCAGAGTATACAATCTGCTCCAGCCTCCAGTATCCCAGAATGCACCAGTAACCGGAAGACCGGGAAATATCAACGGTGGCTGAAGCGCGTAATCGAAAATAACTGATTGAGGACATATTAATCATGTTTGTTTGGCTAACATAATACATACATTTCATAACGCGTTAACACTTGAAAGGTTATTACGCGTGTACGTCGCCATTTAAAGTGTGTTTATACCATGGTTTAATATAATAATCTGAGAGTCGGGTAGCTCTGGGCCTCCACGCGGGTGCTCAGATATCACTGTTAGCTACTGGTTGCTAGCGGGCTAACATAACTAGGTACGGTTGGATCCGTGTTTGTTTTGCCTGTGGATAAACGTCAAAATGTCAGGTTTTAATTTCGGAACGGGATCTCTTGGGTCGACGAACACTGGCGGAGGGTTTTCATTTGGAGCTGCTGCCAGGTGGGTTATAAGACTTATTATCCTCTAGTCTAGGGACATACGGTTAGCCAGGCTGATATTCTGGGATAAGAATTACTATTATTATACTCTAGTCTAGGGACATACGGTTAGCCAGGCTGATATTCTGGGATAAGAATTACTATTATTATACTCTAGTCTAGGGACATACGGTTAGCCAGGCTGATATTCTGGGATAAGAATTACTATTATTATACTCTAGTCTAGGGTCATACAGTTAGCCAGGCTGATATTCTGGGATAAGAATTACTATTATTATACTCTAGTCTAGGGTCATACAGTTAACCAGGATGATATTCTGGGATAACTCTACGCTTTGCACAACAATGCTGATGGGGGATATGTAATTGTACTATATGTTGCTATACCTAAACATCTAATTCAGTAACGCGCCTGTTCAAATTAATACACACAGTCTTCTGGTACTAGTTAATCAGACTACTAAGTGTGTGTGTGTGTGTGTGTGTGAGACGCAATTTTAATACGTTTATAATGTAGGCTACATACAAAGTTTGGGTGTTCTGTTCTCCATAGTAATGTTATGTCTGCTCAATCATTCTGGCTGTCTAGTACTCCGGTTGCAGCTGGTACAGGCGGGTTTACTCTTGGAGGAGCCTTGGGAGCCACAGCCCCGACCCCCGCCTCAACCACCACGTCCCTGGGTCTGGGGGGGTCCCTGTTTGCACAGAAACCTGCCGGTGGGGGGTTCTCTTTTAACACACCTGCCTCAGGTACGCACGTGCACACACTCACTCATTCACACAAGTTGCCTGTCCGCCTCTTCCCCTACAGAACTGCTATAGTGCTTGCATTTGTCGCCTAAAATTAAGAAATCCACAGATGCGATTATTGATTATTGTAGGGATTGAGTTGATCTCTGTAGCTGTAGATGATTATTGTAGGGATTGAGTTGATTCCTGTAGCTGTAGATGAGTATTGTAGGGATTGAGTTGATTCCTGTAGCTGTAGATGAGTATTGTAGTGATGGAGGCGATCAGAACACAGTTACTGCTTCTCCCACTCAGTGGCTCGTGTGCGGCTCTATTTGTTTTGGTCTGTGTACATGATGAGGACCACATCGGTGACTACAGGGTTGGGACTAACTATTCACTCTCCCAGGTGCCCCTGCAGCGTCTACCGCGTCCACCACAGGCTTTAGTATGGCCTTCAACAAACCCTCTGCCTCTGCTCAACCCTTCTCCCTCACCGCCGCCTCCTCTGCCCCAGCAGGGACAGGCCTGACACTAGGCTCTGTCCTCACCTCCACCGCTCCTCAGCAGGGATCCACAGGGTTCTCCCTCAGCCTGGGGGGGTGTATGCCCGCAAGCACAGCCACTTCCACGGGGCTTTCACTGGGTTCCAGTATGTTTTCAAGCATGGCACCAACGGGTTAGTTGGCTACACATCACTTTCTCTGCTGTCCCACCCAGCTCCTTTTTGTGTCTGTTTGGGGGGTGTTTGTGTCTGTCTTGGGGTGCGTGTGTGTGTGTTTCTGTCTGTCTGGCGTGTGTCTGTCTGGGGGTGCGTGTCTGTGACTTACACATTTTTGATTATGTGTTGATCTTAGGTCTGGGCCAGTCCACTCTTGGAGGACTGGGGTTTGCGTTAGGTTTGTATCGGTGTCAGACTAACTCTTCTGCATGTTTGTGTTCGTGTCCATGTGTGTGGTTGTGTGAGTGTCAGTGGTTTTGTTTTTGTCATCCCCTTTGTGTGTGTGTGTGTTTTCAGGTTTGGGTCAGACCGGTCTTGGATCAGGGGGGTTAACGTTAGGTTCCCTTGTCTCCACGTCTACGGCGGTGTCAGCCACGCCCAGCCTCGGACTGGGCGGAGTCGACTTCAGCACCTCCTCCGAGAAGAAGAGCGACAAATCGTCAGGGGCCAGCCCACAGTGAGTCATGGACGGTCAGATCTCTGGGCTAGTCAACAGTCTTTCCTCATTGATGTCACTGAAGGATTCATTCATTTTTCTATTTCTTTATACAAGGGACAGTAAAGCACTGAAAGATGAGAATTTACCCCCAGTTATCTGTCAGGATGTAGACAGTTTCCAGTAAGTATGTTTGCCTTAATAACTACATCATAACTATACTGTATGAATGTCTGTGGCTGTTTGTTACAAGGTGTCTATGTGTGAAACCTGTGTCCTGTAGGAAGTTTGTGAAAGAGCAGAAGCAGGTTCACGAGGAGATTAGCAGGATGTCTTCTAAAGCCATGCTGAAGGTTCAGGATGACATCAAGAGTCTCAAACAGCAGCTGTCAGTCAGTGCCTCTGGACTCCAGAGAAATGCCCTGGGTATAGACAAACTGAAGATGGAGACGGCGCAGGTACACACACACTCACTCACTCACACACAATTACATTAAATTCCCGTCCTGGTGGCCTAATTGTCCTTTTTCCTTCCGTCCCTGTCTAGGAGTTGAAGAATGCTGACATTGCTCTGAGGACACAGAAGACTCCCCCTGGACTCCAACATGAAAACACAGCTCCTTATGAGTGGGTATCTCCATATTGATGGGCACGTCTTTCTCATTTGGATTCAGATTAATTCAGATTAATTCTCTGAACTATACCCTTAGCCCTTAGTGCCCAAGTTCTCTTTCTTGCTAAATGTCGGTGTTCTGCCTTATCTCATTTTGTCTGTGTGTCTGTGTGTCTGTTTGTATGTGTGTCTGTCTGTAGTTATTTCCGGTGTTTAGTGGAGCAGTTTGAGGTCCAACTGCAGCAGTACAGACAGCAGATAGAGGAACTGGAGAATCATCTCACTACACAGGGCAATGGCTCCCACATCACTCCACAGGGTATGTTGATCACGCACACACATTTTCCCATCGTTCACCTGTATGTTTTTGTGAATTTTTTAATTGTCTAAGCCATTATAACTAACTATTATGTGTATATTATGTGTGTAGATCTCTCCTTGGCTATGCAGAAGTTGTACCAGACGTTTGTTGCTCTGGCCGCTCAGCTCCAGTCAGTACACGAGAACGTCAAGGTTAGTCCTCCCCAGCATCACAGACCACTAATTGCTGTGGACTGGTCTGTGACTAATCACCATTACATAAGCTACAGACATCCAGTTGGGAGTATTCTGAAACCGGTGGCTGACACTCTTCCTCTGTGGTGTAGATCCTGAAGCAGCAGTACCTGGGATATCGCCGGGCCTTCCTGGAGGACTCCACCGATGTGTTTGAGTCCAAGCGGTCGGCCAGTAAGAAGTGGCAGAGCAACCCTCGTGTCACCACTGGCCCCGCCCCCTTCGGCAGTGTTCCCAACGCGGCGGCAGTCGCCATGGCAGCCACGCTGAGCCAACAGCAGCAGCCCGGCCCAGGTCTGACCTCCACCTTCAAGTTCTAGAACCCAGATCCCTGACCTTTGACCTTGCCAACCGTTCAGTCACAGGGAGGAGCTGGAGTCTGAGGGTTAGACAGGGTGGCAGTGGCCAATAGAAAGCATCGTGGTCAGTGTCAGACACGCTGTGTAGTTTGGAACAGGAAGGATATAGATATTATATGAACGTTGCCAGTGGGAAACCCTTTTTGTTTCTTTCTCCAGTGATTTTGTGATTTTAGACGTGTGAGAAAAGTGCCGAAAATAAGCTCTGTGGGCTTTAGGACGGTAGAAGCGAAGTTCATAAGTTATATAAGATATAAGGACGTGTTTTCACATTTTTCCCTCTATGCATAAAAGAGACACGTGTGACATTTGTTTTTTCTCTTCCGTGGGTCGAAAGAGGGATAAAAGATAGGATTTACAAAGTGTAGCACTCTCTGTCTCAGGGAGTCAAGACTAGACAGCAGTACTGACTGGCTTTACAGCTCTCAGAACTGCTCCACACAGGCACTTGACTAAATTATTATGCATCACTGGAAATGCTGACACTAGTGTATTTGGTTTTACTCCCTTCCTTCCCAATTAATTTAAATATGTTTAATGTATCTATTTAATGAAGGTGCTTTAAATAAAGTGTAAAGTATGTAGGAGTCCGCCGTGCCAACTGGTTCAGATTAGGAGTCGGCCGTGCCAACTGGTTCAGATTAGGAGTCTGCCGTGCCAACTGGTTCAGATTAGGAGTCGGCCGTGCACGGCTGGTTCACATTAGGAGTCGGCCGTGCACGGCTGGTTCACATTAGGAGTCGGCCGTGCACAGCTGGTTCACATTAGGAGTCGGCCGTGCACGGCTGGTTCACATTAGAGTCGGCCGTGCACAGCTGGTTCACATTAGGAGTCGGCCGTGCACAGCTGGTTCACATTAGGAGTCGGCCGTGCACAGCTGGTTCACATTAGGAGTCGGCCGTGCACAGCTGGTTCAGATTAGGAGTCGGCCGTGCACAGCTGGTTCACATTAGGAGTCGGCCGTGCACAGCTGGTTCACATTAGGAGTCGGCCGTGCCAGCTGGTTCACATTAGGAGTCGGCCGTGCCAGCTGGTTCACATTAGGAGTCGGCAGTGCCAGCTGGTTCACATTAGGAGTCGGCAGTGCCAGCTGGTTCACATTAGGAGTCGGCAGTGCCAGCTGGTTCACATTAGGAGTCGGCAGTGCCAGCTGGTTCACATTAGGAGTCGGCAGTGCCAGCTGGTTCACATTAGGAGTCGGCCGTGCCAGCTGGTTCACATTAGGAGTCGGCCGTGCACAGCTGGTTCACATTAGGAGTCGGCCGTGCCAGCTGGTTCACATTAGGAGTCGGCCGTGCCAGCTGGTTCACATTAGGAGTCGGCCGTGCCAGCTGGTTCACATTAGGAGTCGGCCGTGCCAGCTGGTTCACATTAGGAGTCGGCAGTGCCAGCTGGTTCACATTAGGAGTCGGCCGTGCCAGCTGGTTCACATTAGGAGTCGGCCGTGCCAACTGGTTCAGACTGTTTAATCAAGCGCTAATGTAGCTCCTACCGTGTGGTAGTTGTCTGTTTCAAAACACAACCTAACACACACTCTCTCACACACAGACACACTCACACACTGACATGCACTGATTTAACACTAAACCACTTAAAACCCACTGAAACACTCGCCTTAGATTAACACGTCTCTATTTGCCTTAGATAAACAGATCTCATGATGGCTTCTATGTAAGTTAAGATCTACTGGTTTCAGGGTATTTTTGTTAAATTTCTCATGCTTTGGCGTATTTCTAGGATATTATTTTACGGGTCCTGTCTGACTTTGTAGCGCAGGGGTGAGCAAACCGCTGGGCTCTCACGTCACATCGGACCACACTGATTTGTCAAAGCGTATTTTTTAATGATTTTATCATAAATCAATGGGCGTTTTAATTTCTGTGAAAGATTTAATGTTAAAGAAGAAATCCGCAGCGACTTTGATTACCTAGAAGTTGTCATAGCAATAATAGAAGGCCCTGGTTGTGAAGGTGGCCCAGGTGTGTGTGTGTGTCTGTGTGTGTTTTGTGTGTATTGTAGACTTAGCTGTTCATTTCCCCTGTACATTATTCTAGTCTATTTCAAACGCCCACCTGCCCACAGTCCAACGTTGTGTTCTACAATAACCGCATGACTAGGGTTGTACCAGTCAGTATTTCCTCCACACTACAAAAACACTGGCGATAGGTCTACTGTGTAGTCTTACCTCACTCTAGGGGGCGCTAATAACACCTAGTCTATACAAACCCATCCTGGTTCTATAGCTGGAGTATTATTTGAGTGCTGGATTTTTTTTTTAGGCACTGCAGAGTTCCTTCACTGAGTTGTTTTGTGTTGAACACCTTGTGTATTTGCTTAAGGAAGTACAGTGGGATACATTTTTGCCGAAAATAAGTATTATTCACTATAAATATAATTTCTGGAACTCAGGAATTGGTCTATAACTGTGAATAGTGATAAACTAGAATTCAACAATACAGGGCTAAGACCTTGAAGTTCCACAAATGAGGCAATGGATAATGAAATGAATAATGGGACCAGCACATTGCCAAATTTTAGTGCAAAAGCTTTGAAAATGTAGCCGATATTCAGGAGGAAGAGTTCTATAATTCCGGGTTAAAAACACTGGGGTTTCCACTTTAATTATGTACGGCTAACATTAAGTCAGTCATTCCGAAAACTTCCTGGTCCCCGGTTGAGTAATAGTGCAAAGAATTCTGGGTTCTTATAATTAGGTTATGGAAGAGCTTGGTTCTGCTTGGTCCCTGGGCCCTGTGTGCTACTGCAAATGGCATAGTGTTTTTAAGACTGACAGTGCAGGCTGCTTTACAGTCAGACTGGAAGTGGTTGGACAGACTGGCCGAGAGACTGTTCTTACATGGTTTAGAGAGCTAGACACACATACGCTGGTGTTGGTGTTGGAAGCCTGGTTTCTCTCTGTCTGTGTGCCCGTCCCCGTCTGCACGTCCCCGACTGACTGACTGCACGTCCCCGACTGACTGCCCGCCCGTCCCGACTGACTGCCCGCCCGTACCCGACTGACTGCCCGCCCGTACCCGACTGACTGCCCGCACGTACCCGACTGACTGCCCGCACGTACCCGACTGACTGACCGCACGTACCCGACTGCCCATCCCTGAGTGCTTTTGTTTAGAACCGTGTTTAATCTAAATATAACCAATGATTGTTGTTGATGATGATATTGCATATATATTGCATATATATGATATTATTGTGTGCCTTTAAACTAGACATATTAATAATCGTTTGCAATGACTTAGTTCTGGCACTTGCTAGTTCCTTCACTCTTGGAGTCTTGAACAATTGAGGAACATTTCTCAAATGCAATGGAGTGGGTAGGAATTATCAATCGGTTGTGTCAATTGACTTAAACTGTTTGACTGTTTTTATGTGAGTGGAATTGCTTTTACTTGAAAATAAATCAGTTTTTAAAGGAGAGACCTTGTCTTTGTTTCTTTTTGACTGGTAAATTGTAGTTTTTTTTCCCAATTTGATAACAGCTCAAAAGAAACAAGACCGGTACACTGAGATTCAGAGTAAACGAACTAGCAGCCAGATTTCCACCACAGTGGCTTTTAAATGAATGTTTGGTCTGTAAAGTCAGTCCATAGGCACAGCATTTACAGATGAATGAGTAACCAAGCAACACCTACAGTGATTATCTCAAGGGCACGCACCTTGTGACAGTAAGATGTTGCTGAGAGTAAAAGTGTGAGACAACTGGTGTCCTTTTCAACATGTTAAACATGTAATGTCCGGACATTTTGGTGGCATGTTTTTTTCCTGAAAAGGTATGGAAACGTGTGTGTCTGTATGCTAGCATGCACACACACACATACACACACATACAATAACACCATTAAATGTTTCAGAGATGAGGCAGAGCTTTGTTAGTTCTGTTAGTCCAGAGGAGTAAGCTGTGTGCTCTCTGTCTCTCTCAGGGAACCAGGTGTCCCTGGGGGCTGGCCTGGGAAACCCCTTTGCCTCAGGAGTGGGCTCTAGCTTGGGCTCATCGGGCCTTGGAGGTACCACCCCTCTTCACATCCCATTTTGTCAATCTCTGCCTCCATTGCACTAGCAGTTTTTCCACACGTGCTCTCATTCCATCTCACGGTCTTCCTCCGTTCCTCATTCAAGCCTGTCTTTTCCCTTTCGACTGGCAGTGTAGACATGTGGTCTGTGTTAGCTTTCTATAGCTCTTCTGTGTAGGGCTAAGACAGTGTAGACATGGGTTTCTGAGCTTCACACTCTTCATCGGATATCAGCTGCTCTATCCTCATTGGTCTAGCATGCGTATCCTGTCTGTGACTACATTACGCTTACCTCCTTCTTTCTCGCAGTCCTTTGTAGTTACGTGTTTGTGTGTTTGCGTGTGTTTGCGTGTTACTAAAGCCTGGCTCCCTCTGTCTTCTGCAGCGTTTGGTGGGGGTCCAGGTTTCGGGGGGGTAGCGCCAGGGGGCTCCACTTTTGGGTTTTCTTCTGCCAGCAAGCCCTCAGGAGGGAGTCTGAGCGCAGGTACTCACGCATGCTCACGCACACACGCTCACGCGCACACACACAGACGCACTGTAATTATTTAAATAACCTCTCCTCTTCTTGCTTCAGGTTTATATTCTCTGATTATTATCTGAATAACTTATCTCCTCTTCCTGCTTTCTCTCTCTGTCCCTCCCTCCTGTAGGTTTTAGTAGTAGCAGCAGCAGCAGTTCTGGGTTTAACTTCAGTAACCCAGGCCTTAACGCGTCTGCAGGCCTGACATTTGGGGTGTCCAACCCTCCTGTCACAGGCTTCGGAACAGGGGGGCCCCTGCTACAGCTCAAGAAGCCCCCGGTGGGGAACAAGAGGGGCAAGAGATAGAACCCTGGAAAGGACAAAGGGAAATGCCAGCTTACTGCTAGGATATGTGGAGGCCAAACTGATCCTGGGTCTGTTATGTACAACTGTCCATGGCGTGTCAAACGGGTCACAGTTCATGTTCGATGTATTTGGGGAGGGTCTGATTATTCTGCATCTGGTCCTGAGGGGGACATTTAGAACTGTCCAGAGGAGTAAGAGCTTGGGTCACGTGTGGAACTGTCTCCCAGATCTCTATTTTTATATCTGACGAGGGGGAGGGGAGGGGGGTTGATGTAGGAGACCAGGGACTGTGATTACTAGCAAGAAAAAATGCAGCACATTTGGATACACCTCATAACCTGTGTTTTGTTCTTTTTAAACGTCCTCATTATTGTTTGATCATAATTGTTTCGGTATATTTGTTAATACTCCGTCGTATGTATGTGTGTGAGTGTGTCAACAGACCATAATCTAGTTTTACGGTGGATCAATGGTCATATTGCACACTGTGCTTTGCAGTTGTCTGTTCTGATTGTCTATCACCAAATAGTTATGTCACAATGTTTTCTATTAATTCAAGTTGATAAGTCTAAGTCTGTATTTTCAAACAGCAGTTTAATAATAAAAGTCCAGATGTTGCCCGTGGTTTTCTTTTGTATCTCTGCGTTTGTCTTTAAATGTTTATATTGTAAGTACTCCACGGAAATGTTAATGTTTCCTAGGTAGCTCAAAGGCAAATTACGTTCGAAGTCGTGACGCATCTTCACGGTCCAATCACTGACCTGTACGGTTGCTATGTGACGTACCTTGTAAACATCACGTTACTATGCAACGAAAATGATGTTACTGGTAGCTATATTGTATACAACCAGCTAGGCATTAATGTTTATTTTCAAATAATCTCAGTTTAAAACAAAATAGTGATCAATCAGGATATTTGATTCAGTATTTAATGCGTTTTGTATTAGCTGAACATGTTAGGATTGTTACTCGCTGCATGTTATTAGCTAGCTAGTTAGTGACGAGTGCTTGGCAACGGGAGCTACGCGAACTTAAACTCTTAACAGTTTCATATCTCCTAGATGACCAACGTTGGCTGCCGTAGTTAGAAATACACTGTCAAACGTGAATACTCATTATTTTCACCAGCTAGCTATTTTTTCCAGAAATGCCTCCCCCAGACACTATGTATTGTGCCCAGCAAATCAGCATCCCACCTGAGCTACCGGACATCCTGAAACGGTTCACCAAAGCCGCCATACTCACCCAACCACTGGATGTACTACAGTGGTCTGCAGCGTGAGTAGCAACTGGCTTACCTCACTGGATGTGACTAGCACGTAACTAACCCAACCACTGGATGTACTGCAGTGGTCTGCAGCGTGAGTAGCAACTGGCTTACCTCACTGGATGTGACTAGCACGTAACTAACCCAACCACTGGATGTACTGCAGTGGTCTGCAGCGTGAGTAGCAACTGGCTTACCTCACTGGATGTGACTAGCACGTAACTAACCCAACCACTGGATGTACTGCAGTGGTCTGCAGCGTGAGTAGCAACTGGCTTACCTCACTGGATGTGACTAGCACGTAACTAACCCAACCACTGGATGTACTGCAGTGGTCTGCAGCGTGAGTAGCAACTGGCTTACCTCACTGGATGTGACTAGCACGTAACTAACCCAACCACTGGATGTACTGCAGTGGTCTGCAGCGTGAGTAGCAACTGGCTTACCTCACTGGATGTGACTAGCACGTAACTAACCCAACCACTGGATGTACTGCAGTGGTCTGCAGCGTGAGTAGCAACTGGCTTACCTCACTGGATGTGACTAGCACGTAACTAACCCAACCACTGGATGTACTGCAGTGGTCTGCAGCGTGAGTAGCAACTGGCTTACCTCACTGGATGTGACTAGCACGTAACTAACCCAACCACTGGATGTACTACAGTGGTCTGCAGCGTGAGTAGCAACTGGCTTACCTCACTAGATGTGACTAGCACGTAGATTAACCATGAGATTATATATATTTACCTAGATGTCCATGTACTTAAGGCAAAAAATATATATATTTTTACGTAATTGGATTTATGTGATAATTTATGTAAAATGTACTTATTTAAAACTAATAACACTCTAAATATAATGACATTTAACATATAGGCTACAGTGACATATTTTACTTTGCAATCATTTACTCATCCAAAATCAATATAAATGCGATTTAATTGTGTATAAAAATAAGTACATTTTTATAGCTTCAGTGGCTGTTGTCGCCCGTTTGGCTGCAATAACTTCGACATTAAGCTGTTTTTTTATTAAACTACATAGACTGAAAGGATGCCCTCGGGTTTACAGTACAGTTTTATATAAGAGTGCTTGCTAACTCCACCGAAGTCCCAAAGAGGTTAGGATACGAAAATTGCATTTCTCTTTCTTTTCATTTGAATTGGTTTTCAAGTTGTAATGCTGATCTGTGATATGTTAAATTGTGTTACACCTATTAATGAATGTGGTTCTAATTTAGCTCAAACGGTCATGCTTACAAATAGAAACAAACATAAGCCACTTTTGAAAGTAGAACTGATGCATTGCTTTGCACTACACTTGCCAATCAGTGGTAATGGGAAATACATGACAATGCAGTTTAGTTTTGTCTGATTCTGCTTTCTCAGATACTTCACTGCCCTGTCTAAAGGAGACCCCCTGCCAGTGAAGCAAAGATTGGAGATGCCTGTGGCCACTCAGAAGACAGACACTGGGCTGACTCCTGGTCTGTTGAAGGTCCTACACAAACAGGTAGGCCTTCTCACTGACACTCAGGTGTGATGTCTCAGATGTGATGTCTCAGGTGTGATGTATCAGACTGTAACTCAACCCCAGACATCACTATTAAGACCCACTTGTGTGTAGCTGTCCTCTAACAAGGAGATCAGTAAGGAGGATCTTGAGCAGAAGTGGAAGGGTCTGTGTCTACCCCTGGAGCAGCTGGACACTCTGTTGTCCCTTGGCAACTTCAGTACCAACATTGCCTGGATGCAGTTCTTCGCCCTGGGCTGCAGTGCTCTTGGTGGGGTGAGTGACTGACCACCTCCAGAGGAACATGAGTGCATGTCCTTTAATCACCACTTGGGGGCGGTGTTGCATAGTCTTCATGCTCAAGCCTTTCTGTTTTTCTTCCTGTGCTTCTGTTTTCAGACAATCATCAGTGCCCTGAAGTATGCCTGTGAGATCCTGACAGAGAATGAGGAAGGTGGAGCAGCGATGATCCCATTTGAGACATTTGTAGGGCTGTACACCTACCTGGCCCACCTAGATGGAGAGATCTCCCAGGAACAGAGAGACCGCTTCCTAAGCAACCTGAAGGAGACTGCGTGAGTACATAGCAATGCAATTTCTCCCTATCTCTCCCTCTCCCTGTCACACTCTATCCACGTCTATCTTATCCCGCTCTACATCACTCCTTAACTTTATATATCAACCTCACTCTTTAAAGCTCTTTACCTCTATCACTCTATACCTCTATCACTCTCTACCTCTATCACTCTCTACCTCTATCACTCTCTACCTCTGTATACCGCTCTACCTCTATCACTCTCTACCACTATCACTCTCTACCTCTATCACTCTCTAACTCACTCACCTTACAGTTATCTGCATAAGCTTAGAGGAAGACAGCAACAGTTGAAGGGACTCTACATTAAAAAGGCAGTCAATAAAAACCCTTTCAGTTTCAATACAATTGGAGATGACATTTATACTGTAGTTCTTATTATCATACGTATGATGGTGTGGTAGAATCAGTGGCTCTAAAAGGAGCTCTCAATATGCCTGTTTCTGTTGCTTTACAGCATCAAACAGAACAACATGATTCAGGTGTCAGACTTCTACAGCCGCAAAAAGAGAGAAACGAGGAGAGAATAGGAGAGAGAGGAGAGAGAGAGGAGAGAGAGAGAAGATAGAGGGAGGCAGTCCCAACAGGAGGAGATGGGGAGATAAGATACTCTACTGCTTATCCTACCAATAAATGGTTTTATTCTTCAAAACCAGCATGAAATCAGGATCTGTGATTTTCTTTGCTTTTAAGTATCAGAGTAAGAAATGTGTCCATGACCTGAACACAAATCTCCCCGTGCATTTGAGTTTGGGACACATTTTCATGACATGGAAGGTCTACTGTGTGTAGACAAGACTTGTAGCTCCGGATCCAATAGCCGCCTCTCCAACCCTCGCACATTATTGGCTAGTGGATTTACAACGCTTATTACTCATCAGTCATCACGCTGTTTTCACTTTGCACATCGGGTGGGACGTTGGGAGTTTGCTCAGCTTTTGTGATGTAGCGATAGCCTGTTGGTGTCTGAGGGCCACAACACAGAATCATATGGCTGCTAAATGAGATCCAGACGTCCTGTATCACATACTCCAGTACACAATAGCACATGCTTTAGCATACACTGTTTCGCCTGACTGATATCATACCAACAAAAGGGATTTCTACGCCGGCGGCGAAACACAGCAATTCAAACAGCCTCTTTCCCATTTTTCTGCATTATGAGCGAATGGTACTACACCTTTATAGTATTGTTATGGACGATTCTTGCAGTCTGGTTCGATCATCTCTCCAGGTTGAATGCTCCTCGATCCAGTGAGGTACAAAGCTATTGGAACAGTGACACAAAGTTGTTTTGGGCTCAGCTCATGCAGATATCAATGTGTTTCTGTCAGACAGTGGTTTTTTACAGGTGCCAGAATGTCAATGTTTTAAGTTTCTGTCAGGCAGAGTGTTTCCTGAACAAATACCAGGGTATTATGGGTTTCTGTCAGGCAGAGTGTTTCCTGAACAAACACCAGCGTATTATGTGTTAGGTTTCTGTCAGGCGGAGTGTTTCCTGAACAAATACCAGGGTATTATGGGTTAGGTTTCTGTCAGACGGAGTATTTCCTGAACAAATACCAGGGTATTATGGGTTAGGTTTCTGTCAGGCGGAGTGTTTCCTGAACAAATACCAGGGTATTATGGGTTAGGTTTCTGTCAGGCGGAGTGTTTGTTAAACAGATGCCAGGGTATCATTAGGTTAATCTAGTTTCTTGGCTAGTCTGTCTCCGATGCTAATGTAATCGAGTCCTTTACATCACACCAAACATCATCCAATTGGCTGTTGGCAGCACTGCTTAAGCCCGGTATTCTGTGCAGTTCCTGTCATTGTTTGATGAGCGCTGTCATTTGATTGACGCCTGTCTATCAAGTCCCTGTCATTGCTTGACCATGCCATCTGTTTAAGTAATTTGTTCTGATCGGCTCTAAAACACGTGGTTATGTTCCATTCTTGAACATGTGTTTGTATACAGTTCTAGAACATGTGGTTATGATCATCTCTAGAACATGAGGTTATGATCAGTTCTAGAACATGTGGTTATGATCAGTTCTAGAACATGTGGTTATGATCAGTTCTAGAACATGTGGTTATGTTCAGTTCTAGACCATGTGGTTATGATCAGTTATAGAACATGTGGTTATGATCAGTTTTAGACCATGTGATTATGTTCAGTTCTAGACCATGTGGTTATGTTCAGTTCTTATACATGTGGTTATGTTCAGTTCTTATACATGTGGTTATGTTCAGTTCTTATACATGTGGTTATGTTCAGTTCTTATACATGTGGTTATGTTCAGTTCTTATACATGTGGTTATGTTCAGTTCTTATACATGTGGTTATGTTCAGTTCTTATACATGTGGTTATGTTCAGTTCTTATACATGTGGTTATGTTCAGTTCTTATACATGTGGTTATGTTCAGTTCTTATACATGTGGTTATGATCAGTTTTAGACCATGTGATTATGTTCAGTTCTTATACATGTGGTTATGTTCAGTTCTAGACCATGTGGTTATGTTCAGTTCTTATACATGTGGTTATGTTCAGTTCTTATACATGTGGTTATGTTCAGTTCTTATACATGTGGTTTTGTACATTTGAAAAAAAAAAGTTTTTGTAATCCAGATGGCCCTCTAAAGCCATGTGACTAAGAACAGCTCTTAGCATTGGTATAATGCCCATAACACACACGCCCTTGTGCTTTAATAATCACATATAAAACATGCGTTGGCATGCTGTATGAGTGTGAAGCCAAACCAGCCAGGACACATGCCAGTCAGGAAATACAACCAGAGGGATTTTATGTTTCCTAAAGAGTTTGGCAGCATGCTGGACAGGGCAGACAGGGGACAAACTAGGACCTGCTAACTCAACCCCCTCAGACCTTTTCTTGTACGGGGGCTAGGTCAGGACAGGGGGCTGAGGAAACAGTGGCCTGTGAACTCTTAAGATGGCTGACCCCAGCTCAGACTTCCTAGACCACGGTATGGTTGCCAGTCTATGTTTCAGTCTGTAGCATTTGGATTTATCAGGCGGAGGTCCTGACGAGGAATGCTTTACACAACACACACGTTTCAATGTAACTGCACCATGGTATATGGGGAACACAAAGGACTCATTGAGGAGAGGAGAGGGAGTGAGGAACGAGGGAGATTAAACCAAAGGAGAGAAATAAGAAAGAGCAGATGTACTATTTAAAATGCACTTAATGATTATTATTCTACTAAAATGTCACCCAGCACAGCAAGAAGAAGACTGGCCACCCCCCAGACCCTGGTTCCTCTCTAGGTTTCTTCCTAATCTCGACCCATCAGGGGGTTTCTCCTAGCTGCTATGTATCAACTTGTTTATGTGTAACAAGTACTTTGTGACAACTTTCGTTGTAAAAAGGGCTTTACGAAATACATTTGATTGATTGATATATTTCACACAACAACTTTGGCTGGTTAGTTACAGCATGGTTGTTAGGGTGCTCACAGCTACCAGTACAGGCAGGTTCGTCTCTATAGCAACTCATTTATTTTCCTGTCCTTCCATAGGGAACGCCAAGGAGGAATAGTGCAGCCGGCTAACTTCATGGATGTGACTTTTCCTGAAATGTGATTTTTTTCTCCTTTTTCATCATCAACCTCTATGTAACCATGATTCTCACTCGAGTTCAATGTCAGGGTTTCATTGAAATTTGTTTCCGTTTTCATCTGTAGTGAAAGAAATCACCATGCTGCTGTATTTCTGTAAAAAAAATATAAAAAAAATAAACTACATTCAATTATGAGGTGTGAAGTTCAACCATCTGCGCTTATTGTCTGACTGTCTGTAATAAATAACTATTGTCTGTGTAGCGATCATGAAACGTTTATTTCTGTGTGTGCTTGAATGTCTGTGTGTGTTTGTATGTCTGTGTGTGTTTGTATGTCTGTGTGTGTCTGTATATCTGTGTGTGTGTGTTTGTATATCTGTGTGTGTTTGTATATCTGTGTGTGTGTGTGTTTGTATATCTGTGTGTGTGTGTGTTTGTATTCTGTGTGAGTTTGTATATCTGTGTGTGTGTGTGTTTGTATATCTGTGTGTGTTTGTATGTGTGTGTTTGTATATCTGTGTGTGTGTGTGTTTGTATTCTGTGTGAGTTTGTATGTCTGTCTACACCTGTGGAACAATTACAGAGGGTTTTTCTCTAATTGGGTGTCGGACAATAACTCTGCACTAAAGGTTTAGATTAGTAAATAAACAATGTTGAAGGCTGTTTTTTATTAAATGCTGCACACACAAACACACTTGCATGAAACACACATACACACACACACTTGCAAGAAACACACGTACGTTAATGAAAGGCCGTTTCTGTAATTAGAAGGTAATTGCCACTCAGAATGCAGAATAAATGCTATCGAATTATCTCTGTTTAACACACAGAACACACACCATGTACACGTCTCTCTACCTCTCTCTTTCCTGGTGTTCTAATTATCAGATTGACCTGTTGGTCTGAGAGCTGCTAATCAACCGAATCAAAATGAAGCTGAGTGGCGCATTAAAGCAGAAAGGAAAAGCAGTTTAGAAAGACTTGAACAAACATGCATGTGCAATGTAAACAGGCCCACACAAGAGGTCAGGGTGTGTCTGAGGAGAGACATAAGAGAGCTATTGAACCCTAGCAGCCAGTACTCAATGATACTTTAAGGTATCGTTCACCTCAGAAATAACCTAGGGAGGGGGGGTTCTGGCCTTAAAAAGAAGCCCGCTTTTGATGTGTTAAAACGTCAGAACTTTGGCATAACTGGTGCGTTTAGGGTGTTGCATAAACTCCGTGTGGGTCATGAATATAAATGGAGATCTGTGGGGGAGAGAGTGTGCGTGTATGGGCTTGGTTGAATTCCAAGATGAATGCTGTGTGTTGAGCCACTGGCATTGGTGAAGAACAAAGCGCCGTACATTAGATATCAGCAGTCAGTTTATCTACATATTTTATAAAGGTATCATCCAAGTGTAATTGGAATACATTGTATTGTGGCCATATTGACATTGAATCTCCTCAGGCGCTGAGTGAAACACATTTCATTTGCTGCTTCACAATGTTTCTTCCCCCTTTATCTAAACCAAAAAAAAAATGTTATGAATTGGTTGTTTGTATTTTAGGGCCATGTCAATGTTGAATGCTCTGCCACCTAACTGTACTCAGGAAGAAAACTATCTTAGCTATTTAATGTTTTATAAAATATATATAGAAACCAGCACTTATCCTTTTCCTAAAGTTGTAACTGTACTGCAACATGGTGAATCGAAATTGTGTTGTTTTAGTGTATAAATGTAATTTATTGTCTTGCACAACATTACCTGTTGGGTACTTTTTGTGTCTTTCATAGTGTTCTCTAAGCACCTCAGCAGCAAAGTGGCTGCGAAGCATCTGTGAATCAAAAATAAATGAACACCAGCTGTGCCTGGGACATGGACTCAGGAACCTGACGTTTACTGTTATTACACCACCTACAGGTTCTGTTCTGTTTGATTGGCTGTCTTGGGAATCCAGAAGTGTCTCACCGTTGAGATGATGTGATTGGCTCATGGGGCAAAATAACTGAGGCAGAATAGTGGAGTTCTGCTACAGGTTGTGGATGTGGTGAATGAAATTCGCGGAAATCACGCGCACTCTCCATTTTTCTCTGGTAGATCAGGCTTTTGGCAAGTATGAAAACCTGTCAGTGTTGACATAAGCTGTGGTGTTACGTACATGGACATCAGGGTGGTTTCCGCCAGATCAACTGTGGGCTATTATTTCTCACACTTGGTTGTGAGAAAATGTGAATTGAATTCAGTTCTTCATTTTCAACTATGAGCGGACTAGTGATATTTTGAAAAATATATACAGCACCTGGAATATTCAGTGTACAAAAAAGCTGGTATGAAAGATGCAAACTTAGAGTTGTAAAAACTACACTGCAAAAGTTTTTGATACAAACCGATCAGTTAAATCATACAGTAGAATGTATGTAGGTCAGGTTACTGGTTTGGGAAAAAACTTGCCACACAACTTTGGGACCTGCAGAACCATGAAAACACAGGTTAAATGGAAAGAACCATGAAAACACAGGTTAAATGGAAAGAACCATGAAAACACAGGTTAAATGGAAAGAACCATGAAAACACAGGTTAAATGGAAAGAACCATGAAAACACAGGTTAAATGGAAATAACCATGAAAACACAGGTTAAAGGGAAAGAACCAGGAAAACACACGTTAAATGGAAAGAACCAGGAAAACACAGGTTAAATGGAAAGAACCAGGAAAACACAGGTTAAATGGAAAGAACCATGAAAACACAGGTTAAATGGAAAGAACCAGGAAAACACAGGTGAAATGGAAAGAACCAGGAAAACACAGGTTAAATGGAAAGAACCATGAAAACACAGGTTAAATGGAAATAACCAGGAAAACACACGTTAAATGGAAAGAACCAGGAAAACACAGGTTAAATGGAAAGAACCAGGAAAACACAGGTTAAATGGAAAGAACCAGGAAAACACAGGTTAAATGGAAAGAACCAGGAAAACACAGGTTAAATGTCAGGAACCAGGAAGATGCGTTGATATTGCCTCATACATATACACACACTAGAGCTTAAGTTGTATCAAAAAAAGATTTGCTGTGTGTCAGGATCAGGTCTTTGACTGAATCAAGAAAAGTAGAATACAGCCGACCAGTTGAACAGAACCCCAAACAGCTGTGCCTCCTCCCTCCACTGGATCTGATTAGCCCTGTGCAGATGCAGACATAGAGAGGGCAGGTCAGTCTGCAGACCTGCATAGAGGGCAAGTCAGTCTGCAGACCTACAGAGAGGGCAGGTCAGTCTGCAGACCAGCAGAGAGGGCAGGTCAGTCTGCAGACCAGCAGAGAGGGCAGGTCAGTCTGCAGATCTACATAGGGCAGGTCAGTCTGCAGACCTACAGAGAGGGCAGGTCAGTCTGCAGACCAGCAGAGAGGGCAGGTCAGTCTGCAGACATACAGAGAGGGCAGGTCAGTCTGCAGACCAGCAGAGAGGGCAAGTCAGACTAAGCCATGGGGTGGGGAAGCTGAGCCAACAGATTAGTGTTAGACACATGTTGGGACTTCCGCTCTGTTCATATCCACAGGATGTCTGATGAGTACGCCAATGCTTGCTGGACTGGAGTTTAATTTTAGGAGAGAATGAAACGTAACAATAACTGCTGTCATGTTTGTTAACCAGCCCTGAATACTGCAGCTCAATGAATGGATTTAGTGGAGTGCCTATAGGCTAATGTGTGCACACTGTTTGACAGGCTGGTGCGTACTTTCTGAAAGGTCTTTTAACCTATTTTAACCTCTCACAGGCTGAATATGGGATGGGGTCATTTGTTATTGTGCCCAGATGATGTGCAAACTGCTCCTGGAACGTGAATGGTTGCCTGTCGAGGTGGGCCCCTCGCCCTGCCATAACAATGTAGAGGGAAAACGTCCCCAAAATCCAGGCTCCAGTTTCCACTGCCCCATCTGTCCCATCTAAGCAATTATGGGATTATGGGGAGAAGTTTCTCTACAAACCTGCTGAGTGTCAGGGCTTGTGTTCAGGAAAGTGAATCTGAGACTATTTGAGGAGTCACATTCAAACAAAAAATGTCCTCCAGGTCGACTAGTGCAACCGGAGAAATTAAACACCTTCCACGTTTCAATTCTCCAAATTGCTTGGGAAAAGCGTCGTGTCTGTCGCGCTGTCGTGGAGGATGTGACAGGGTCAGTCAGAAGTGGCGATGTGCTTCCGCTCTCACAGTCATGTTTTTTCAGAGTGTCGACGCAGCAACTTCAGACGAACGGAGGGTAGCAACGATGAAAACGTCTCCTAGGTCTTCCACATACAAACCATTGACTCGTGGAACCCAGTTCTTCCAGCAGTTCTGCTCGGTGCATCTGAAGCATGGCACTGGTCTGCAATGGGGTCAGATAATAAACCAACCTGTCTAAACATTCAATCTGAAATCTTCTTCTGCATTGTATACTAAGTGGACTACCGATTGGCTGGAGCGCAGAATTTGGCAGGCCAAGCAAATGTGTTGTGTGGTTTCCTCTGGCAGACATGATATCATCACATTCTGTCTTAAAGTATCTTGCCTGTGGTAGAAGCATTGCTTTTTTACTGTGTCCATCTGACACTTGTACTTTTTTTGTTAGACCAAAGATTATTTCACAGTGGATAAAAAGCTAAAAGAAATGTAAGCTAAGCTAAAACATATTTACAGTTATACAGATGTGTCACTGTTACATCCACCAGTTCCTGTGGTGTGCGTGTGTGGTGGCTTTGTTTGTTTTCATGTCTGTTTTTGGTTTCCATGACTCCTAGTGCAGCAGATTGGTGGGCCCATCACTGGTGGTAGTTTTGACCCCTCCCTCTTATCAGTGCTAACACCTGATTGGTGGGCCCATCACTGGTGGTAGTTTTGACCCCTCCCTCTCATCAGTGCTAACACCTGGGTTCCATCAGCCACCACCAACACCCACTGTTATAAAAGCTTCAATTTGTTGCTCCATCTCTAGAGGCTCTCTCTTAAATGCTGGGTGGAGCATTGTTACGGTGGGAAAAGTAGGGTTTTGTTTTGAGTGATATCATTGTCAAGTGTAGAGCACTTAGTTGAGTTGTTTGTGTAGTGTGCTGTATTTGATTTGTCTTCTCAGGGGTGAAGGTGAATGCACCTTGGGAGTGTGTAGGCAAGAAGTCCTGGGCATTAATTTTTCAGTTGCTGTTTCTCTATACACACTAGGGAAGACCTGGGTGGACCACCCCCTGTATTTTGGTTAGTGAGCCACTAGGCTCTAGATTAGGTAAGTGTGGGTAGGCAGATAAGACAGCAGAGAAGGTGGGGAGATTATATTTTATTTATTCGCTTTGGTTCCATCCTGCATGTTTTCCCAATATCTAATGTTTCTGCTCAGTAATAAAAACCCAGGAACTCGTATTTATCTGCCTCTGTCATCCTTGTACACACCTACAAACCCACACTTGAAGCACGTTCCGGAGTTCCCAAGTAGCCGGGTGTTGTATTCGTCTTACCCAAGGCGTGCGTAACATTATGGGGGCTCGTCCGGGATTACTAACCAGTCCATAAAGCCCTGCTGCTCTGAGTGCAAAGGGCTTGTTGAAGGCAATGTTTCACAGGCGGAGTAAAACTGAAACAAGGCAAAGGCAAGTTGTTTAGAGTCTCCTGTTTTCTCTGGTTTCTTGTTACAATCTTGATGTCTGAGACTTGGTGGTTGAAGTCTGTAACATGGATCTGTGTTTGTCTGGCATTGATCAAAGGGTCTTATAAAAATGCAGATGAAAGATCACTTTTCCTCTGGAATCTTCAAATTGGGTGAAAGAGGTTTGTCATTTTTTTTATCCACCATAACAGTAAAGATAAATTATATTGTAATTGTTATCATAATGGAAACATTATTGTGGGAAATGGACACGTTCTCAACAAAAAGGTCTTAATTGACACTGAAACTCTCACTTATATATTTTGTCTAAAATTGCAAATGCAGGAGAATGCAACAGAAAAAGGGTTAAAGTCATTAACCCAAAGACTCATATTAGCATCTTAAGAGCCGGAAAATTATGCAACTGCTTTGTCTCAGTGGCTAATCTTGTCAGCAGCACGTGTGCATTTTACCAGTAAAAGGAACCTAGATATTTTTCATATATACACCAGATGCCATGATGAGGACAAACCCCTCATTTGCGTTTTCCAAGAAGGGAGTTTCCTTTGTGTTTCCTGTGAACCTTTCAAACAAACCGAACACTAATGAACAGCTATGCCCCGTTCATTGCCGTTTGAATCATCCCAAAACAGAAAGTCACATGGGTTTCACTATTAATGATGAGTAGCACACCGTCCAATCACACTATGTAGTAGCACATCCAGTTAACCAATGAGGTTAAAACCGTTAGGGAAGTGTTTGCTGGGCTTGCCCCTGTTTAGATCGGATGACAATCTGAAAGTATTCATGATGTCAACATTTTAGACAGGACTTAATCTGCTCAGACAGAAGGGAGGAGGGGGCAGGAGGCTACAGAACTAATCCGATTATGGGACTATACAGTGAGCGCATGTTTCTCCACTATACACCGGCTGGGCGCATGTGTGGGACCTGTATTCTGGACTGTATCTTGTCCACCAACATGGTCACATCACCCGAGTCTGCGGGACGGAATCGGGTTCGGCTTTTCCTCGTCCAGGGGGAGTTGGACTGTTCAACTTTATGTCAGGAACCTTATATGTGTCGGTGCTGATCCGAGCGGGAGATATCCAATAACATTTGTGTGCTTTAAAAATGATTTAGCTGTCACTTGTGCTCTAAGTTGTTATTACACGGTAAGATCCACTTTTATTTTCTATTTTTATTTTATTGGTGATGAAGTTTCAATATTATCCCGGGAATATTCAATATACCGGGGAACTGAAAAATCAATCTAATAGCCTTGTTTAATTTCCAAACTATTTATTTAAGTTCTACAACCAGTCGCATTGATGCTTGTTGCCACCCAGACACCATTATTCCCCCTGAAGGGCGACCACCTGGGGGTTAGATGGTGCTGATCACTGACCAGACAGACGGAGAGGTCTCCTGCGCTGCGTCCAGAGTGGAGCACCAGAACCAGCAACAGAACCAACACCAGAACCAGCAGCACCATCACCAACACCAGAACCCCACAGGCGTCAGTGTGGTGTCCCGCGTCCACCCGACCAGAACACAGGAACACCCCTCTATAGACCATGACTCGCACCTGGGGTCCCGCGGGTCTGACGGATACGAGAACGACGACTATGAGGAATATGAAGATTTGTCTTTCATACCGGACACCAGGAGTATCGCCTCCGACGATTCGTTTTACCCACCGGATGATGCATTCGCTGACACCCCCTCCCACCATGGTCCGGAAACCCTCTCGTTCTTCACGGCGTGCTGCACGAATAACGCCGGGTTGGTCCGGGTCATGATCGGACAAGGTGTGCGGGAGGAGGAGGTGAGGGAGACGGATCAGAACAACAGGGTGAGTGCATGGGGCTCAATGTGGGGCTCCATCTGGCCTTATATTGACTCTGATCTAATGCATTGCATTTCGTGACTCGTCCGCATGTCGTTCTTTTTGGAAATATAATATATTGGTAGTTTCACAGAGACTTGTATACGCAGATAGATTCACGTGTGCGTAATTACGCATGTCCAACGTGTCAATCCAAAGTGATCGACTCGCTATGTCTGTTGGGATCAATCAACAGCTAGATGTGAAGGGGTCTACATACAAATAGAAGGGGTCTACATACAAATAGAAGGGGTCTACATACAAATAGAAGGGGTCTACGTACAAATAGAAGGGGTCTACATACAAATAGAAGGGGTCTACATACAAATAGAAGGGGTCTACATACAAATAGAAGGGGTCTACATACAAATAGAAGGGGTCTACATACAAATAGAAGGGGTCTACATACTTTTTGTTGCCAAACTTCTAAGAGCAAGTTACAAAAACATGTATGTTATTGAGAGATGACCCTGTTGCAGACAATCAAACGTTGGTATTCATTGTATTCACATTATAATCAGAGACAAGGCCACATCCAGGAGGAAGACTTCCTGCTGTTTGTCTCAAGCTGGGGGCCCTGGGCTGGTTCTGTTCTGTTATTGGACTGGTGTCCTGTTACTGGAAAACTTTGAACGTTGCACAGATGCTTGGCATATAAGCCAGCTCCCCGTTTATGTTTTATCCAATTCATTTGATATAATGCTCATGCTAATTACACATGTCCATAAGTGGGCGTGTGTCGCTGATAGTGGGCCTGCCTGTCCGGAATTGCCCGCTTGTGTGTGTGTGTGTGGGTGGGCCTGTGTGTACGTGTGTGTGTGTACGTGTGTGTGTGTGCGTGCCTGCTCAGAGTTTATGGGTCTGTAGTGAGAAGCCTGGAGCTCTGCTAGTCATAATTACAGCAACAGGAAAACAGGGTCTCTCACATTCAGCAGAACAGCCAGTCCTGTGTGTGTGTGTGTGTGTGTGTGTGTGTGTGTGTGTGTGTGTGTGTGGTTGAATTCAGTGTACCTCCATGAGAGTCAGTCATTTACGTTTGCTTTCTGACTTTATAATATGAAAACCTTTTGCTTTTAATAGTCCACAGAAACTTCTGATGGAAGCTGTATTAGGTACCAGTGACCTGATGGAGTCACACACAGGCACACAGACACACACAGACAGACACACACAGACAGACACACACAGACACACACACACACACACACACACACACACACACACACACACAGGCAGGACTGTTAGCAGGGCTGTGGTCATGCAGTGTTCTCTCTCTCTGTAATCAATGATGAGGTCACAAGCCTGAGGGAATTACATGGGAATCGGAATGCCACGAATCTGATTGTCTCTCCCTGGACCTGGCACTGTGCCTACTGTATATCTGCTTCACTGTGTGTGTGTGTGTGTGTGTGTGTGTGTGTGTGTGTGTGTGTGTGTGTGTGTGTGTGTGTGTGTGTGTGTGTGTGTGTGTGTCTGTCTGTGTGTGCGTGGCTTACGTCAATATGTCACAACTTTTCAGAGTTAGTAAAAAATACATTGTTTAGCAGCAAATGTGTTTGTTATTATTGATGTTACTGTTATCGAGGAATTAGGAGGTTAATTTAGTCATAGAAACATTGCTTTTGTCCGTGACACGATCTGTGGGAAGAGGAATGACAACATCAGCATTCTACCCTGAACAAGGATCTGTTTTTGGGTCAGTTTAAGCTGAGGGACACATGAGCCATTTAGAGGGCTCCTACAAACATCTGTATCTTATATACACACAAAACAAAATCTGTTCAATACTTCAAAAGTCTTAAATAGTGACGGAATTTGTTAAACATAGAATAATGGTTGGCCTTTGCTTTGGTTTGGACGTTGTGAAATGAAGTTTTGGGATTAGGTCATTTGACGCCAATGAGCAACGAGCTACACATTGTACAGTAATATGGGTCCATACAGAATGGCCAAACCGTAACAGCTTGCCTTGGGGTTAAAGGTCATTCTTTTGACCGGAGATAATACTGATGACAAGCATCACCCCTGACCTCTGAAAAACGAATGTTAGCTGTCACACTGCCCAGATTGAACTGTTTATTTACTCTAAATAATACTTCCTTCCTGAGGTTTCTTTATTTTTATTTTTTTATTCTTTAATTTATTTGAAATTCGTAGAATGAGGTCAGCTCTTTCTCTGTCCATGTTACGTATCTGTCTCTCTGTCTCCAAATCTCTCTATGTGTCTCTCGTTTTGTCTCCCAGACAGAATTGAGCTTTGAGGTGTCATCATGCACTTCCTGTTTGACGTTAAGCAGAACATGTGTGGGTAATACCATGTATATACGTTCCACTATCCATTCCACCAACCAAGTATCTTTCTTCTTTATTCTCTCCATCTGACTCTCTCTTTTCCCTGCCCCACCTCGTTGTAGGAATGATAGGGCTTAGCCTTTCTATTCCGGGCTCTCCATATTCCCAGATTACTCTCCAAGTCTCCCTCTCTCTCTCACTCTCTCTCCCTCTCTCTATCTCTCTCTCTCACTCTCTCCCACTCTCTCCCACTCTCGCTCTCTCTTTTTGCCCTCTCTCTTTCACTCTCTCTCTCCCACTCTAGCTCTCTCTCTCTCTTTGCCCTCTCTCTCTCTCTCCCACTCTCTCTCTCACTCTCTCTCCCACTCTCTCTCTCTCTCTCTTTCACTCTCTCTCTCCCACTCTCTCTCGCTCTCTCTCTCTCTTTGCCCTCTCTCTCTCTCTCTCCCTCTCTCCCACTCTCGCTCTCTCTCTCTCTTTGCCCTCTCTTTCTCTCTCTTTTTGCCCTCTCTCTCTCTCTCTCTTTCTCTCTCTCTCTTTCTCTCTCTCTATATATATATCATTGTCCTGTGTGTGGTGGATATGTGTCGGCATCTAAGTTTTTCACTTACACCTTATTGACCTTCACATTTCTCTCCTCCTCTACATGGTGATTATCCATTAGATATATCCTTCAGTAGTATTATTAATCTCACACTTATTTATGAAGTTTGTATTGTACATGCAAACATTAGCAAGTCCAAATTAAGCTGTTTCGTTCTTACTTATTGATCTTGCCCCAATAGAGAAGAAAATCTGAATAATATTGTCAGATGGCTAAAATAGGTTGGATGCACCTCAGTATTCAGAGCTAATATTGTCAGGTGGCTAAATAGGTTGGATGCACCTCAGTATTCAGAGCTAATATTGTCAGGTGGCTAAATAGGTTGGATGCACCTCAGTATTCAGAGCTAATATTGTCAGGTGGCTAAATAGGTTGGATGCACCTCAGTATTCAGAGCTAATATTGTCAGGTGGCTAAATAGGTTGGATGCACCTCAGTATTCAGAGCTAATATTGTCAGGTGGCTAAATAGGTTGGATGCACCTCAGTATTCAGAGCTAATATTGTCAGGTGGCTAAATAGGTTGGATGCACCTCAGTATTCAGAGCTGTCTTATTATACAAGACAATATGCTGGTGTATTTACAGCATTTATCTCCCCCTAAAACCAATGTAATGTGGAGCTATTGTATTATCAGATTCCTGTTGTGCAAAATTTTCTCCAAAATGTCCAGAGACTTTAGGGTGAAGTTGTTAAAGGGGCATTTCACCATAATTTCCATAACTAACTACTAATGCTAGCAAGGATATATTTTTACAAATACAACAGAAATACAACTAGATAACTTTGAAAAACAATAGTAATTTAAAAACACCACCATTAATCATGATCAGTTGGTGTTCTGTAAAGGATTTCACTCTCATTTGCACCTAAAAATATATACAGAGGATATGAAGTCAACACACGTGTGAAGAGGTTTTTTTTGTGAAGAGAAGAGACAGAGATAAATTATGTCAGAAATGTTTCGATTTTCCATTTCCTTTAATGTGACCTATGACGTGAACAATTCAATTTAAAAACAAACGGAAATATTTCAGGGAAAAAATCTAAACGTTACAATAATCTGGTTGCATAAGTGTGCACACCCTTAAACTAATACTTTGTTGAAGCACCCTTTAATTTAATTACATCACTCAGTCAATTTTGGGTAGGAGTCTATTAGCATAGCACATTATGACGTGGCAATATTTGCCCACTCTTCTTTGCAAAAGCGCTCCAAATCTGTTAGCTTGTAGACTTTTCATATCCACTGTATGTGCCAATCGGAAAAATATGATTCACAGACAACCTACCATAATCTATTATTCGGACTGTGCTAAAAGTCCCAGGTTCCACACGCGCATGCACCAACTACACTTGAGTTCTGTGATGACACAGTCCAGTCAGCTTTAGGTAAGGATGAACATAATTGGAGTAAAGTATTCGTATAGGCTATAAATGACCTTGCAGACATCGCGAACAATTATGCGAAAAAGATACGTGGAGAAAGAGGAATCCAGCGATAAGAATCCACTGGGCTGAACTAATAAAGCGTCTTTACCAGTACGACCTGAATATAGCGGCTAACGTTAGAGCTGCTCTGGACAATGTTAGTGAAGCTACCGTCACTCTAACGTCTAGTCTACTCTAACCCACAGAAGACATATGCGTATTGTCTCAATATGTACCTATGGCTAGTGTGGGAAAATCTGTCTGCATTAATGTGGCATATGTTATTATCATCTATAATAATCTATAATGAATGTGTCATATTTTATAAGCATCTATAAGCATCTATAATCATCTCTCTGCATTAATGTCTGTATTAATGTGTCATTATGTCTATTTGTTGACGGACAATGAGGGAGTTTCTCTAGAAGAGAGATAATCTACACGTTTCCGAACACTAGAGTAAAAAGACAACATCATGTTCTGTAAATATTGCAGAGGGCAGAAACAGGCGGGCAACTCCTCTTTCACGTCAGGAAACCAGCATCTGAAAACAGATAGCGTAGCGAAACATCTTGCGGCTGCATTTTTCAGGGCAGTAACCTGTACCTGTTGAGACAGGAGAAACCATCTGACATGGTGTTAGCAGCCATAAGGAGGTGGCTGTCTGTGGAGGAGAGACTGTCTGTGGAGGAGAGACTGTCTGTGGAGGAGAGACTGTCTGTGGAGGATGCTGTCTGTGGAGGAGAGACTGTCTGTGGAGGAGAGACTGTCTGTGGAGGAGAGACTGTCTGTGGAGGAGAGACTGTCTGTGGAGGAGGCTGTCTGTGGAGGAGAGACTGTCTGTGGAGGAGAGACTGTCTGTGGAGGAGAGACTGTCTGTGGAGGATGCTGTCTGTGGAGGAGAGACTGTCTGTGGAGGAGAGACTGTCTGTGGAGGAGAGACTGTCTGTGGAGGAGAGACTGTCTGGGGAGGAGAGACTGTCTGGGGAGGAGACTAATGCACGCAAAAAAACAAAACAAATTGTAAACAAATGTATCCAACTGTAACTTTTGAACTGCAAAAGCCGATGTACATCTGTAGTTTTCCACTGAGCCCGCTTCAGCCATGACTGAAGTGTGTTTTCTTGACAGGTCATTAACATAAACATTTCCCCAGGCAAGAGTGGAAAAAAGTCAACTGGATAAAATGAAAGCAATCAATCCGTTGACATTTAAGTGACGAGGGGTTGTTTCAATCCTTCAAACTAGAAACAGACAGATTGGAGATATCCTCAGATGAACGTGACTGGGCTTGTTGCAGATATTAGGCACTCAACTGAAGACCTGTGATCATTTACCCATAAGGTGTACAAGAGATGCTGTCGGCTCAAATTCAACCAAAATATCCTGAAACAAGCGTTTAAACCACACAGCACAGATGTTTCTAATTCAATATACACTATTTACATTCGTCAAAGCGCAGAATAACTTAGTTTTACTTTTTTGCTACGCTGCTTACAGTGTTTTCATGTAAGCAAGCAAACGAGCAATTTTATTTATTTTTACACAATTTATTGCACAATTCATACATGGAAACAATTGTGACATAACAGCCAAGTTTGTTTTTAGTGGTTGTTGTGGCGGTACAGAGTCAGTGTTTGACTGTGTAGTAGGATTGCACGATATTGACAAAATGTGTTATTGCGATATTGATCATGAATATTGCGATATCGATATCTCATCTCATCTTCAACCGCTTATCCGGGGTCGTGTCGCGGGGGTAGCAGCTCTAGCAGGGGACCCCAAACTTCCCTTTCCCGGGCAACATTAGCCAGCTCTGACTGGGGAATCCCGAGGCGTTCCCAGGCCAGTGTGGAGATATAGGTGGCATTCGTAGAAGATGCCCGAACCACCTCAACTGGCTCCTTTCTATGCAAAGGAGCAGCGGCTCTACTCCGAGTTCCTCTCGGATGACTGAGCTTCTCACCCTACCCCTAAGGGAGAGGCCAGCCACCTTTCTGAGAAAACCCATTTCGGCCGCTTGTACCCGCGCAAGCGGCGATATCGATATTAATTTCGATATTCTTAAACATATGTAAAAACACAAGTTATGAGAAAATGCCCCATAATAGATTGCACTCATCCTATAGTGGCTTGTGGTGGTTTTTAAGATGGGGGAAAAAAGGTTGGTTGTATTTCCTCTTGCCCGGTGTATCACCATATCGCAGGTTTTGCAGAGTAGGTTACAACAGATTGAGCGACATTAGTTTGCTTAAACTTTCATTTAGCTTCTCTAACTCGACTTTTCTCGCTTTGTCCGGGTGTCTCTGTTTCTCTTCACTCGCGTTTTCGGAGTTAACACATACGTCACGTGTTCCATAGGGTCTGTTTGTTTAGTGGACCCGTTCGCTCACACTTGCATGACAGGGCAACTAGCCAATGAAACATGATCATTATATAGTTTTCAAGCGTGCGCTTAAATCGAACACAACTAAGCCACAAAGCCAACCGACGCGTCTCTCCACAAAATAAATGTATGAATAAATATCGCACTTCTTGCGACATTTTCAAAATTGATATCGCGCAACGTGAGATCGCAATAAAGGTATTAAGTCGATATATCGTGTACCCCTACTGTGTAGTTATTATGGTCTGCCTAATACTTTCGATTTTATGTAGTCAGCTTGCAGACAATTTGACGGACACAGGGGGTCGCCATCCGGGGTGTAAGTCTGGCCGTTCTAAGCCAGTTGAACACTTTCTTTGGATATTCTGTTCACAACCAGCTGCACAGATTGGATCCAAACCAGCTTGTAGTGAGGCCTCTTCCTTTCAAAGTGGCTTTTTTGTTATAATTAGCTGACCAAAAGGAAAAGATGTTTGTGTCAGTCGTTGGCCTGTTGTTCATGACCTCCAGGACATCCTTTCCTTTGGCTGTCTTCGTGTCTCAGCCTCCTCTCGTACTCATGGAACCCTCCAGAAACCTTCTCTGCCCTCTTTTGGCCTCTGGAAAACTGTTTGTTTTGGCACTTGAAAACACTGTGACTTTCACAGGGGTTTCTGAGTTGTCTAAACATATACACACACACACACACACACTGTATGTTTTTCTGTCTTTGTGGGGACCAGAAGCCAAACCCAGAAATAATGTTTATTTTGGCTGTTTGGAAAACACCGTGACTTTCAGAGGCGTTTCAGAGCAACTACTGCTTGTGAGCACCAGAAGCCAAACCCAGAAATGCATTAATATTTCTTTTGCCCTACTTCTTACGCTTACCTGAGTGACCTCAATTCTAACACGTGTTATGTTATAAGTTTGACCCTAAACCTCCATGCCATACATAGATCACACACACACACACATAAGGACCTAGATCACACACACAGAAAAAGATCACACACACACATATACATAGATCACACACATATATACATAGATCACACACACATATACATAGATCACACACACATATACATAGATCACACACACATATACATAGATCACACACACATATACATAGATCACACACACATATACATAGATCACACACATATATACATAGATCACACACATATATACATAGATCACACACACATATACATAGATCACACACATATATACATAGATCACACACATATATACATAGATCACACACACATATACATAGATCACACACACATATACATAGATCACACACACATATACATAGATCACACACACATATACATAGATCACACACATATATACATAGATCACACACACATATACATAGATCACACACATATATACATAGATCACACACATATATACATAGATCACACACACATATACATAGATCACACACATATATACATAGATCACACACACATATACATAGATCACACACACATCCATAAGCGAGACACACACTATCAGTTTTCACCAACTTTAAATGTTGTTTTAACTACAAGCGGATCTAATGTTGATTGTACAGCGTTGCTTTTGGCAGATAAATGCATGTACTTACAAACCTCCTATTGGTTAGGAATCTCAATGACACCAGCTGGGATATCATATGACCTGGAAAATATCTATTCATCTGTTTGTAAAATGTTTGGCTGTTTTTGGCTTTGTGAGCCAGATGTGCATTTACATGAACCAACGGAACACACATGTGTGCACATGTACACACATCGTCTCTCATGCACACGCACGCACACGCACACGCACACACACACACACACACACACACACACACACACACACACACACACACACACACACACACACACACACACACACACACACACTCATTCCCGGAAAAGGAGTATGTATCCACACTAACACTACAGGTAGAGGATATGAGAGGGAAACAGAGTTGTATTTAGTGAGAGACAGAACAGTACTACGCTTGTGTCTATCTGAGTGAAAGGAACTGAACCCTCCCGCTCTCTCGCTCTCTCTCTTCTCTCTTTTCTCTCTCGCTTCTTCCCTCCCTCTATCAGACAGGGCTAGTAGTGGCCTGTTACCAGGGCTATCTGGATGTTGTCATAGCGTTGGCTCAGTGTCCTCACGTGGACGTCAACTGGCAAGATACAGAGGGGAATACTGCCCTTATCACCGCGGCACAAGCTGGTAGGACGTCCCACACACTTATGCACACACACACACGCAAGCACACACACATATGCACAAAAGACACACACACACATATGCACAAAAGACACACGCACACATATGCACAATACACACACGCACACATATGCACAAAAGACACACGCAAGCACACACACACACACATATGCACAAAAGACACACGCACACATATGCATAATACACACATGCACACATATGCACAAAACACACACGCACAAGCACACACGCACACATATGCACAAAAGACACACGCAAGCACACACACACACATATGCACAAAACACACACGCAAGCACACATGCACACATATGCACAAAACACACATGCAAGCACACACGCACACATATGCAAAAAACACACACGCAAGCATACACACACATGCACACACATGCACAAAACACACACGCAAGCACACACACACATGCACACACACACATGCACACGCAAGCACACATATGCACAAAACACACACGCAAGCATACACACGCAAGCACACACACTCACAAAACACACACGCAAACACACACACACACATATGCACAAAACACACACGCAAGCGCACACACATGCACAAAACACACGCAAGCACACACACACACGCAAGCACACACACACACGCAAGCACACACACGCACAAAAACACACGCACAAAAACACACGCAAGCACACACACGCACAATAACACGCACATACGCAGACTCACCCAGATTCGTTTTTTTCTAGCCTTGAGGGGACGTGAGATCTTGTCTTGTCCAAGAAAATCAATGTGTCTCATTCCCCAGGCGTTGTTGAATTTTGCTCGGTTCTGACGTACACACACAGCGATCCAAAAGGTTGACGCCCTCCCTTCTCCCTCCTTATTTCCCTCCAGGGCACATCATGATCAGTAACTACCTGTTGAACTATTTCCCTGGTCTGGAGGTAGAGAAGAGGAACTGCCATGGATTCACTGCTCTGATGAAGGCTGCCATACAAGGCAGAGTGGAGTGTGTGAAGGCTCTGATGCTAGCAGGTATTCATACAGATGAACAACAGCATATTTACGGTCAGACTCACTTTAAATATGTTGGTATAGTTGACATCTAACCCGATAGTAACCTCCCAACAGGAAATGGTATCGGAAATAAGAGCTGCTTTCAGTTTCGGTAGATGTGCTATCTGAAGGATGTTGATCTCACCTCTGACTCACTGTCTTCTCACCTCCTCTCTCTCTCCTCGTTCTCCTCCCTAAGGAGCTGACATGGAGGCCAGGGACTTTGGTCGTCAGCTGACTTCTCGTGAGTGGGCGTTGTTCACCGGGCGTTACGACACCGCCTGGGCGATGACACGACTTCTCTCCAGACCGTGTCCATATCAGCTGTGTGATGGATACAGGTAGATAACACCTGAGATGACAGCTTAGAGAGCGTAGGTTAGGTGCTCTAACTCACACTCTTAATACAGCCTATACATTTACATAATTCAGTAATCAGAATTCTTCTCATATCCCAGTGCAGAGTGGACTCAGCTGGCGTCGTTAGTGTCTAAAGCCCGGGAGCCTCGAGGATGTATACAGCGTATATCGGACACCATCCGGAACGCTCTGGCGTTCGCCAACATCACAGAGCCCAAGGATCAAGGCGTGTTGGACCACCTAGTCACCGTGACGACGGCCCTGGGGAGCCCCCTGGTTGCGTTAGCCTGTACCACGGTAAGTTTTTTTTCCTGCTCTCTTGTACCACCCTAAGTTTTATTTCCTGCTCTCTTGTACCACAGTAAGTTTTTTTTCCTGCTCTCTTGTACCACAGTAAGTTTTATTTCCTGCTCTGTTGTACCACAGTAAGTTTTATTTCCTGCTCTCTTCTATTTACCACTGCTTCTCTCGCTACATTATCCTCTCTGTTTTTATCTTCTCTGTTTTTATCTTCTCTGTAAGGGCACCACTTTCCTCCGTTAATATATTAAATGCCAGTGTTTCCATGTTTGCCAGGTGTGTCCAGCCAGCCCGCCCAGCGTGGGCAAACGCCGCTACTCCGTCCCGGAGATACTCCGGCGCCAACGGGCCAAAGAACTCAAAGCCCAGAACGCAGAGAGGCTTGAAGCCACCTGCAAACTCTTCCAGAACTCACGGGTCACTCAGGTCCAGAAGCCTCAGAAGGAGCGACGTTCCAGCCTGCCGCTACAGAACAAAAGCCACACTATGAACGATCCTCCCATGGGAACGCCGTCCGGGACTGGCCCTCCTGCTGTGGCCCCGCGGAAGACTAGCCTGCTGCCCTTCGGAGTTCTGAGACGCAGCAGCGTACGACCGGCCCTGTCCATTCCCAAGGTGAGAGTCACGAAGGCCCCCGCGCCCACGTACGAACCCGATAGAGGGCGCAGGAAGAGCAGCTTCAAAGACAGAGAGGACCTCCTACAGCTTCCCAGGTGGAGGTATAAAGAGCTGAAGGAGGAGAGGAGGAAAGCGGAGGAGGCAGAGAGGAAGAGGGTGGAGGTGACCACAAGACGACATCTGGCTACTGGAAAGAGGAAATGACATCAGAGGAGGGCCACGTTTGGGTACTCGATATGTTTGATGCTAACTTATGTTCCTATTTATTTTCTTTTTTTTTTGAGTAAAAATGTCAGGGTTTATTTTGTAAAGCAGGTTCCCCAAAAACAGCACTATTTCTTTATTACATAGTTCTTAATATGGCCAGAGTGTTTAGAGAACAAATGTCACTGACACAATAAGCTAGGGTTAGAATGTTCTAGAAGACGGGCTAACATTTCATGGTGCCATTATGCCATTATGTTTGCCTACATATGTGTCAAACTATACTAAACTAGCTTAAACCAAATTGATGACAATAAACTTACAATACGCTTCACTTTGTAAGCGACGGCATTTGACAGTTTATTTTTCCGGATTAGTTAGATATGCTTTTATATGGTGATATAGCGTTTCCTTTACACAAGCGTTTTCCAGATGTTTTATTTTTTCAACT
Organism: Dallia pectoralis; assembly: GCA_029465975.1. Taxonomy (NCBI): domain Eukaryota; kingdom Metazoa; phylum Chordata; class Actinopteri; order Esociformes; family Umbridae; genus Dallia; species Dallia pectoralis. The sequence continues at coordinate 22,819,815 of CM055733.1, forward strand.
CTATGAATGTTTTTTGCCTATACATACATTGTTATTTATCAAGTGTTTTTTTGCATATACATTGTAACTTATCAGCTATTGTTAATTAGAAATATACGTGGCTTTGTCTGAACTTCATGTTTACTTGCAAATATCTGTGAATGCAATATGTCCCATGTACGCTATCAGATTGACACTAAACTGTTACAAAACACTACTATGATCTGTCAGGTCTGGGGGAAACGAAACTATATCTTGGTTGTCTTGCTACACTGACCACAGATCAGCATCTGAAACCTTCATACTGTGCGTACAAAAACACATACTAGTGTGTCTATTTTAATATGACAGAACACAAGCCATACGGGTCAGTACTGGGTCAATTCAATTGTTCCTAATTTAGAAACCGAATCGAAAATGGATACACATAATAGGTACAGGTAAAAACACAAAGCCCGGAAAGGCAACTGGACAGCACTGATATGATAATGTTTACTTAAGGGACTGTAGGGAAGAGGCGTTACGGTGACCTCCCACCTAGAGGGGGCGGGGCAGAACAGTGACCTCCCACTAAGAGGGGGCGGGGCAGGACGTGACCTCCAACCGAGAGGGGGCGGGGCAGGACGGTGACCTCCCGGAGGGCAGGACGGCGTGTGCAGCTTAGGAAACTATTCAGGTGTGTCTGATGTCCGTGCGGATTAGTTGTTACCGAGTTAACGGTGGGAAGTATAATTAGTAAATAAATGGAGCACAGAAATTCATCCCTAAAAACGTCAGTAATTAGACGTGAATGTTTCAACTCCCCCCCAGACAGATCACACCAGGACCCAGTCCGAGTACGTCGGAAAACACTCTTCATCAAATGTCAAGGACACTTGTTTGCAGTCTCTAGGTGATTGATTTTCTCAGGAAGCTGTGTTTTTTCACCAGCACCCGGGATTGAAACAGAAAACCCTAATCCTAAACCCTAAACCTTAATCCTAATCCTTAACCCTAATCCTAAACCCAGGGTGTGAATCTGAGCGACAATGTTCTTGTTTTTGCTGAATAAAAACTAAACTGGTTTGTAATGAGTTCTTCTGGCACTGTGTTCTCGTATCGCTTCTTCACTTGGTATCCTAGCTGGATAGACGGATGTACATGCGTGTGTGTGTGCGTGTGCACGTACGTATGTGTGACTTCGGCTAAAAACGTTCTGTGTTAATTAGTGCTGATTAACAGCCACTGGAATCAGTCAAGGAGGACATGTTGTTATGTAGGATACACAATAGGGGGTAAACAGCGATCAGTCAGATGGTATTCAGGTCACCGTGACGACCAGCAGCTACCTGACACGCCCACCTGAGAATATAAACCCCTCCACCCAGTCAGCACTTCTTTCCGCCGGTGCAAATACACCATCTGACCACAGATTTGGGATTAGACTGGGCTAGTCCTAAGTGCGCCATCTGCTGGTGGAAACTCGTGTTGCAGGCATTATTCCCTATGCTTACATGATCCTTATAGACCTCCTTCACTCCATGGGTCTACACCTGCTACAAGATCAAGCCAGCTGCACTGGACTGGTTGTCCGATGCAGGAGTCTACGTTCCTGTCAAGCACAGATGTGAGGTATCTAGTCTCTGGTGATTCTGTAACACCTTGAACCTGCTACAGGAGGTTAGTGTCAGTGTGACATGTCGAGGTCACCCACAGTCCCGTCCAGCATATCAGTTATAACTGCCTTGTGTTTGCAGAAAGAAACATGCAGACCTTGACCATAGAGAGGCTGTTGTAATCATTTTCACCAGGTCCAAGGACACAGTCACATTAGTGGATGTTCAGATAAACGGAGCGTTTTAATGTGAATGTTCTAGATTGGTCAAATAAAGCACGGACTTGAACCCCATTAGAACTCCTGTGGGGGAGACCTGAAGATCAGAGTTTAATCTCCCAGTCCAATCTGACAGAGCTTCAGAGGATCGGGGCTCCAACCAAATATTAAATACAGTGGCTGAATAGTATCTATGTGAGATACCTACATTTTATATTTTCAATAAATTGCCATAGATTTCTAAAAATGACTTGTTTTAATCATTAGTGGATATTGTCTGTCTTACTGATGGTAATCAATCAAATAAAACATCCCAGAAGCCCAGTAAATAAAGGTTTACTCATTGATTGATACTACATTGCACAAGATATTGCCCTGTTGACAATTTGATGAACGCCGCCATAGTGAATTTGAGAAACGGGACAGTCAGCTGAACCGGCTTTTCAAACAACCATATATCCCGGAGGACGGATGAGGAACCGAACAACCTACGCCTCAGAGGGCTGAGCCAGGAGTAATGGGAAACAGGCTGGTTAATATACTGTTGACTGAGAAATCCCATAACGAAACAAAAAACAATAAACTGTGATGTGAAACAAAGATAAATCATATAAAGGATGAAATTAAAAAACCCCGGAGTTCCTTCAATTTAATCACAGGCAAAAATGCTGACTCAGATCCATCCTTCCTCGAGTCAGGTGCCGTGTTTGGATCCCAGAAACATTTCTCACATAGCGGGCCACTTCAATTGCCTTTTTGTTGACAGGATTATCACCCTTAGCAAGGTGATTAGCACATGTAGGCCCACAACTAATACTAAGCTTTCATATTCACGCAGAAGCAGATCCCGTAATGACAGGTAAACGCAGTAGATTTGAATTCCGCATAGTTAGTATTGGAGGGGTGAAACAAGTGTTGCTATCTGTCAGGAAACACACCCAACCGGCACTGACAAGCAGGACGGTCAATTACCTGGGTTGGTAGCAGACGATATAGCCGCACTCTCACACATTTCTTTTCTAAGCCTGGAGAAGAGCGTCGACTGGAGGGGAGCCAAAGTCATTCCAGTGCCCAAGGAGAGAAAAGCGCCCCTAAATGGTTGAAACAGCCAATCCATCAGCTTGCTAATGTTGCCCAACAAACTCACAAAGGGGAAAACAGGAAACATTCAACCAAACACAATGTTATTTTATTGAAAATGATTGAACAACACTTTAGCATACTAACGGGAAAGGGCATTTGACATACTCTGCTCTGACACAAATTCTGCTGATTAACGGATTGAGAGTTTAAGAGCACTTTACCAGAGCCGTCCTCATACCTGCTGGTCTTTGCGTAGCCGTGAGCCGTTGTTGTTTTCAGCCTTTCCTAGTGACCTTCCACCGACCTTGGAGGTAGCAGGAGTGGTTTACACGCTGGCACACACGTCCACAACAGTCTGCACTACGGTGGATATTATGGGGAGATGTTGACGTATTGGTGATTACCGCAGACGACACGGTCTGACACACCTGGACACCACTCCAGAAGCTGTTCAGAAATGTCTTCGTCAACAGAGGCTGGGAGAGGCACAGCACTAAACACAGCTGTGATTTTATAGGACTTGACAGTGGTGAATCTGAATAGGGGTGTACCTGAAACCCAGTACAGGCAGACGCTAATGTGCCAAAGTGTGGTGGAACACTTTCACTAGCCTGACACTCGCACAGAGCCTAGTTTGGTGACCGGCTCGTATCCCACAGAACCCCTGGGCAGACGAGTCCGGTGCAACCATGTGGTACTACCGGATCCGGTTACAAGGAATGGTCAGGAAGCCGGAGGTAGAACCGACACCAGACACCGCTAACTCAAGTCCCCGTTTCATAAATCCAGAGTTAGCCACTGACAACTGGGCTCCGTACGTCAGCATGATGGGATACAGACTTAGGCTGTGCGATAAGATACAAGTGTGAGGGAAGGAGATAGGTGATGTGCGGTAATTAAGTGTGTGTGGGTATGAAATTAATGTGTGTAAGGAGGTCAGAGGTTAACACAAACAGTTCCATTTGTAATTAGAGAATTATACGTAATAATTCTGGTGACATTGAGGCAAGGAAACAATTACTTTTAAAGTTAAATCTTTATTTATTATAACAACCACACTTAACGCCTATGTCCATTCACTGGCTAAGGATTTGTACACTACTCCAAAGACACTTCATTAAATACAATTTGGAAATTACTTCTAGGCAAACATTTTCTTTCTCTGGAACGCAGAAGTTTAGTGTTGACATAAGCAGTACTTTTAGTGATTGGGGATGGTGTGTGTGTGTGTGTGTGTGTGTGTGTGTCTAATCTGCAGATAGGGATTATATGGAATGTTTAACAGAGGTTGCCCTAGTAACCTGAGCACTTATGGTGTTTGGTTGCATGCTTGATTAATTTTTTCATGCAGTTCTTTGATTGGGTGCTTTCTCCTGTTCACGCCCCATACTTCTGGCACGTGACTGGTGGGTTGCAGACTGAAGGGACTGCTTTGTGGTTCCTGTGGTCCGCGAGGATGACTGTGACAGGGAGGCGGGGCCATGGGCTCATTGCTGGTTTATGATTGGCTGTTGGGTGGGTTGGTAGGCTGCTGTGATAGGTTGGTCGCTCAGGAACCAATTATGATAGGTTTGCTCTCCCGTAGGCACAGATCCAGGATCAGCGTTCCCTTTTCAAATCCTTTCTTAACCTCGTCTGTCTGTGAACCAAACTGAACGCAGACCTGTGTCTAGGGGTGATCGGTGTCAGCAGGGTGGGGGGCTCACTTGCGGGGCTGGTGGATGTGCTGGGTCAGGTGCTGGTTCTGGGGCATCTTAGTGACAGATGGCTGAGGTTTCTGGTGAGCAACCTGGGCAGCTGCTGGGGTAAAGTCCTTATCGCCCTGGGAACAAAACACACACACACAAAATGCAAAAAAAAAGAATTACCAATAGTAGTTGCAGAAGAATTCACTGACTTTGTTTAGGCATGCCTACAAGAGTTCAATTTGGACAAACTAAGCACATGAGTTATATGGACTTCTTGTGTGTAAATATAAGTATTTTAGCCGATTGATCACAAATTTTGGGACGGCATCAAGTTGATTCAGATTTCCCTTAAAGATCGAGTGTTGATGTCCAAAAGCGGAAACGCTGTGAGGCTCTCCGTTTTAGTTACCCGGTGAAATACAGAAGACATCAGGTATGGCGTGACGGGTGACCAGATCTCCACAGACACATCTAAAGCGGTAAGGCTAGACCTTTAAGGTCATTTCACATCTCAATGGGAGCATAGAAGTGAAACTGTGCAGATGCTCTGGATTCAGCAGGCTTGTATTAAAGTCTGTTGGAGACTGTCATCGTGATACCCGAGGCTGGCCGTTTATCCTTTATCTGTCTGGGCCGAGATCGAGTGTTAAGTCAAGACACCAGGAGGGCAGCTTAGATAGGGGCTAAGTACAGGAGAGAGGACGGGGAGATGGGAACATCCTAGGATTCAGGGTAGGCTACGCCCAGAGTGTGTGTGTGTGTGTGTTTGAGAGAGATGGTGAACAGTCTGAGCTGATATCTGGAAACTGATGAAAACCTGTCGGGAGCAAACAAGGCACTGTGAGATACCACTATATTCTTAACCCCCCCCCGCCACACACACACCACACACACACACACACACACACACACCTTACCTTTGTTACCACTCCAGACACAATCACTGGAGGTTTCGGTGGGCTACAGAGAGAGAAAGAAAAAGTTAATAAACCCTAATATTCTGACGAGCTGATGTGACATTGTGTTGATATGCAGCACCTGAGGCATTTCATCTCACAGGGCGTTTTAAAAACACACATAGAGTTTGCTTCCGTTTGGTCACTTTGAACATTGATTAAGGGCAGTTGGTGTCAATACACACGTGTGTGTGTTTCACACACGCTGGAGCAGATTCCAGAGGAAGGAACCTACCATTCTCCTAGAAAGACCATGTGTAATGAAAGATATTTCATTACAACACAGAAGTCCCAGCAGACAGCTTCCTGACCCAGGCCACGAATTGAACAGACAACAATCACAACAGGCTGCGAAACCAGATTATGCTTTCATTGTTTAGCAACCCAGCTAATGTGTATCCATGTCCTCCGAGTGTTGTCATGTCAACGATTGACAGCTCTGTTGGACAGTAAATCTCTGTAGATATTCATAGATCAGATATAAACACCCCAGATCCATGCCGATCAATTTAAGTGTGTAAACCACTACTAGTGACACATCACTGACAGACAGACAACACACAGTTGATCTTACGTGTGTTAGTCTGCTGAGAGCGACTCGATTTAATAAGTTGATCTGGGATCTGTGACAAGATTACTTGATCTTGGATCAGTGAGAGGACAAGTGGATCTGAGATTAGGTGATAAAGGCACAAAGTCTGAGTCAGCCTGGAGTGCGTTGAAAACAGAGAAGAGTCAGGTAGGCGAGATGCAACGACTAAAAAATGTAAAGTTGAATTAAATGCAATTTCGTGCCAATGTTAATAATAAGGTATATGCTAATATTTGATTAGACGTTATAATTAACACCTATCAAGTGTCTCGAATATTGTTGTCATGGTAACCACAATCATGTAACTGATGTACACACAAAACTGCTGGTCTTGCTGACTGTCTCTCATCACGCAATAATTAAAGATCAACCAGACGTCAACAATTGATGGTAACATTTGATGGTCTGTTTCTTAAATCTTTTTTGCATTTATCAAAACTTTATGTTTGACCTTTTATCGTATCTGAAAACTTTACGAAGCGACTGAAGGAGAGTCAGTAAGTTTTGTCCACCGAATTTCATACAGACACTTTCCCAGCAGCCTCTGATCTCTCCAGAGAGAAGTCATTATGGTGCCAAACTCGCTCTCTGGCAAAGCTAGAGGGGCAGGATTTCCCTTTGATCATGAGTCTCTCATGCTCTCCCTTCCTGGCTCTTCTCTCTCCCACTTGCTCTCTTTAACTATGTAAAACACACACACACACACACACACACACACACACTTGTTTTTGGTTGTTGTGAGGACCTGCAACCCAGAAAAAGTGTTCTATATCCCCTAGCCCCAAACCTAACCTAACTATAAACCCTAACCCCAATAAGTGAAACAACCTAAACCTAACCCTTAATCTGAGCCAAAACTCTTAGCCGTTGTTCTGTAGCTGTCACCCTCAGCCCTTCTCACGTTATTCCTGTACTTTGTTCTGTAGCTGTCACCCTCAGCCAATCTCACACTATTTCCATCTGCAATGTGCCCCCCAGCCTCTCACAGATAAGTCTCTTTTTTACTCAGGATCTCTAAGCACTTCTGTGTGCATTATCTCACTTGGCATTATTTTCTTAGTTTAACTATTGTAGTGTCTCTGTGCTCACTCAGTGAAACGGGAAAACACACAACACATACAAGTGATTGATAAAGCAACAAAAGGTTGTATAAAACAGGGCTAATAACTATTACGTAAATATATACTCTTACATCTTGTATAGAATTCAAGCCGACAAACAACAACGTTACACACACACACACAGTATGTTTTCCTAGAGTCCTAGATAAATATCACATGACTGCTACAGTCCAGAATAAGGAAGTCCTATCTGGTCAGGCTCAGTCCTCTCCTGGCTAAAGGCTTCATTATGCTTCTGCGTCAACTCCACGGCGTAGCTACGCCGTCACTCCTACGGTGTCGTGGCCGTTTTATGGTTCTGCGTCAGGTTGCGTTGCATTTCACCGCCAGATGTATAATCTGACCAATCACAGCCCTCGTGGTCTGGGTCGCCTCGACGCGTAGTTAAATTTTTTTGGAGGTGCACGTCGAGCTACGGCGTAGGGGTCGGAGAGGGGTTCGCGTTGACGCAGAGGGGTCGGAGAGGGTACGCCGTCGATTCGACGCAGAAGCATAAAACAGGCTTAAGGGCCAAAAACATCTACATCTTCCTTTTCAATCTCTTTTACTTGGTCACAGGTCCTGCCTGCTATGTTGTTTTTCTATGAATGGCGCTCAAATTATTTGAATTGCATCCAAATTTGTTACGAAAAGACAACTTTCCAGGGAGTTGTTATTTTTTTACATGACTGGACAGTATAAAACATGGAGATTAATGAAGGATAATCCTGAGACTTGAGTAATCATGTTTGTTCAACTCAGGTTAGAGCGGAGCGTGCACACACACACACACACACACACACACACACACACACACACACACACACACACACACACACACACACACACACACACACACACACACACACACACACACACACACACACACACACACACACACACACACACACACACACAGCAATAACACAAAATACACATCAACCACATCTACTGGTCGGTTAGGGGAAGGTAAACTACTGGGTAATTAGATTGTTTGTTGAAGCCTCCTGCCAATTTCGAAAAATGAAACATGTTTAGGTATGAGGTGTTTGTGTGTGTGTGGCCTACAAAATACAGTGACTCCTATCATGGTTTTCCAAGAGCAGATGCCAGGGGTCAAAGTTCTGTGTGTGCGCGCCTGTGTGTTACCTTGGCTCCTCCACAAATTCCTCATCGTCGTCGTCCATGTTAGGAGGAGGCTCAGGCGGAGGTGCTCCCTGGTGCTTCTGCACAATCCTCATCCCCCCTGCCTTCACTGTAACACACACACACACTTGATATTAGCTACTCACTTTTCTGTAGGTGTCGTTCGGTGCACACCAAAGCGAGTGATTGAACTTCGTACTAATAGATAACTGACAACCAGTGCTGAAAACCTATCAGTGTCATCTGGGATCTGGCTGCCTGGTCTTCACTAGCTTCTATAGTTGCAGCCATAAACCCTGCCTAGTTCACCAATAGGCTTAAAATATTAACTTAATTTGAACTGTTTTCATTTTTCAATTTTCTTAAAAATGTAATGCAAAATCGTATTTCGACCACATGGCTCCAGCTGTCATCAGTACAACCAGAAGAGCGTGACACTAATATATATATTTGTACACAAATCAACAACTCCATTGAATCTTTGCCGGCACATGCGCAGTTCCGCCCCAGACGACTCCGTGACGTCATTGCGCGTGGACTGACTGGCTGGTCACGCAAACACATCGACGACAACAACAAGTGCGATTGAGCATTTATTTGAGAAAATCACTACTTTCTTATCTTCACGCTAAAATATATTTGGCCTATCATAAGATATGTGCCATTACTTGTGTATAGTAATATATTAGTTTTGACTTTCCGTTAATACTTCCTTCCTACGTCACATTGCTCATGTGGACACGTCACGTGACAACCTTTTGTGGAACTGTATGAAACAGATTTTGACAAGCAGTGAAATTATGCATAATGATATAATTATAAGTATTATAAGTAATCAGGTTACCGTGTGTTGAGCCGTATAAATAAAACAGGCCTACCATGACACTTTCCACCACCGTGCACATACACATCAAATAGCATTACAATAATAGTATTAATATTATAGCGATGCAATAATAACATGGTGTGACGGAGTCATTAGTGGCTATTATGCATTTAGTAAACAGATAACACACTGGGTTCGGATTACAGCTCGATCAAAAACACCTTAGATTTAAACAATGTTATATCTAACGTTGCTATAATCGACGATTATTGCACGATTACACGCGTAGCAAGGAAAATATGTCTGTTGAGCAATAAAAACGGAGGCGATAGTGTGTGTGTAATATAATTATGTGTAATACCTGCTGGGAGGTGTCCTCCTTTGGTCTCGATTTTCTCCTTCGGTGGTGAAGACATCTCTAGTTGAACGGATATATATCTGTGATATGTTGAATACTGGTGAATATCGAGGACTTTTCTATTCTCTGGTAAACAGCAGCAGTATGCCTCAATCCAGTTAGTAAACGTGGCTTTTTGTTTGGCAACGGTACGTGATGACGTCAGAGGGGAAAATACATACGTCTGACCGCAGTGGGGTGTGTATGCTACGTTACGGGGCTGGTGACAGAATACATGATTTAGCCTATCGAAATAAAAGTCACCAATCGTACGCGTGTGTTTTCTTGACTTAACTTTATAACAGAGACAATATTATTATTATTATTTTAACTTATGGGAACATTTTTTATTTGCTTCAAGATTACGGTTAAAAAGTTACAATTAGTGTTAAAATTAGGTTTAAGCATTAGAGCAAGGTTAATTATATGCAAACGTGTTTAGATACATTTGTATAATTATTGTATTTTTATTCAACCAGGCAACTTGAGTAAGAGCCTTACTTACAGCAACAACTTGGGGGAGTATTAGAAGGAAATGAGTAGCGTTACATGTCTTTATCTTAGACCAATGGGCAGTTATTTCTCCTAATCCGAGACACTAAACACTAGAATACCATGTGCCATATGAAGTTAGACGGTTACAGTTACATTTAGGCTTACATTAATAGGATTAAGTTAGACATTAGACTGTGTTAACGGTAATCAACTTGGTTGTCCCTTTACCTTGATAGTAAATGTGTGTGTGTCAGTTATGTTCAAACAGTTGGGGAAACATCCAATAACACCTATTCCCCTAGTCCAGGGGGTGGTGTAGTCTTCTGAGAGGTGTCACAGCGTCCAATCAGAAGGCAGCATGATCACTGCAATCTTTCTCCTCTTCTTTGTGTGTGTGTATTTGTGTGAGCGTGTGTGTGCGTGTGCATGCTTGCATATGGCCACTAGAAGGGAGAACACAGCTTTGAAAATTCCAAAAAAATGAAACCTTTTTCTATCAGCCAAGACATCCATGTGTGCGTTGCAGAGACAATATGTGAGTTCTCATGTAAACTGTGTATAAAGAATGTGACCAGTGCTGGACAGGGTTGGTATAGTGATGTTTCTGAAGTTCTGGGTTGTGCTCCAGACTGCAGAACCTGGCATTCACCACTGGGTGGCCCCTTTAACACAACAGGGGGCATTCTGGTACTTCCTGAAGGCGTACCCACGTACAGCACCAACTGCCTGCGCTTTTTCTGGAGCTCTCGTGTGTGTGAGTGTGATGAGTCCTATAATTCTGAGGTTCAGATGTCCTCAGCATAGTAACCCATGAAAAAAGCATCACTGGTGATCTACATTATTTTAGGCTTGGGGTTAAGGGCTATAACTGGGTTTAGGGGTTAAGGTAAGGGCTATAACTGGGTTTAGGGGTTAAGGACTATAACTGGGTTTAGGGGTTAAGGTAAGGGCTATAACTGGGTTTAGGGGTTAAGGGCTATAACTGTGTTTAGGGGTTAAGGGCTATAACTGTGTTTAGGGGTTAAGGTAAGGACTATAACTGGGTTTAGTGGTTAAGGGCTATAACTGGGTTTAGTGGTTAAGGGCTATAACTGGGTTTAGAGGTTAATGGCTATAACTGGGTTTAGAGGTTAAGGTAAGGACTATAACTGGGTTTAGGGGTTAAGATAAGGGCTATAACTGGGTTTAGTGGTTAAGGGCTATAACTGGGTTTAGTGGTTAAGGGCTATAACTGGGTTTAGAGGTTAAGGTAAGGACTATAACTGGGTTTAGTGGTTAAGGGCTATAACTGGGTTTAGGGGTTAAGGTAAGGACTATAACTGGGTTTAGAGGTTAAGGGCTATAACTGGGTTTAGGGGTTAAGGGCTATAACTGGGTTTAGGGGTTAAGGTAAGGACTATAACTGGGTTTAGAGGTTAAGGGCTATAACTGGGTTTAGGGGTTAAGGTAAGGACTATAACTGGGTTTAGAGGTTAAGGGCTATAACTGGGTTTAGGGGTTAAGATAAGGGCTATAACTGGGTTTAGGGGTTAAGGTAAGGGCTATAACTGGGTTTAGGGGTTAAGGGCTATAACTGGGTTTAGGGGTTAAGGGCTATAACTGGGTTTAGGGGTTAAGGTAAGGACTATAACTGGGTTTAGAGGTTAAGGGCTATAACTGGGTTTAGGGGTTAAGGGCTATAACTGGGTTTAGGGGTTAAGGTAAGGACTATAACTGGGTTTAGAGGTTAAGGACTATAACTGGGTTTAGGGGTTAAGATAAGGGCTATAACTGGGTTTAGGGGTTAAGGTAAGGGCTATAACTGGGTTTAGGGGTTAAGATAAGGGCTATAACTGGGTTTAGAGGTTAAGGGCTATAACTGTGTTTAGGGGTTAAGGGCTATAACTGTGTTTAGGGGTTAAGATAAGGGCTATAACTGGGTTTAGGGGTTAAGATAAGGGCTATAACTGGGTTTAGGGGTTAAGGGCTATAACTGGGTTTAGGGGTTAAGGTAAGGGCTAAAACTGGGTTTAGAGGTTAAGGTAAGGGCTATAACTGGGTTTAGGGGTTAAGGTAAGGACTATAACTGGGTTTAGAGGTTAAGATAAGGGCTATAACTGGGTTTAGGGGTTAAGGGCTATAACTGGGTTTAGGGGTTAAGGTAAGGACTATAACTGGGTTTAGGGGTTAAGATAAGGGCTATAACTGGGTTTAGGGGTTAAGGGCTATAACTGGGTTTAGGGGTTAAGGTAAGGACTATAACTGGGTTTAGGGGTTAAGATAAGGACTATAACTGGGTTTAGAGGTTAAGATAAGGGCTATAACTGGGTTTAGGGGTTAAGGGCTATAACTGGGTTTAGGGGTTAAGGGCTATAACTGGGTTTAGAGGTTAAGGTAAGGACTATAACTGGGTTTAGGGGTTAAGGGCTATAACTGGGTTTAGAGGTTAAGGTAAGGGCTAAAACTGGGTTTAGGGGTTAAGGGCTATAACTGGGTTTAGGGGTTAAGGGCTATAACTGGGTTTAGGGGTTAAGGTAAGGACTATAACTGGGTTTAGGGGTTAAGGTAAGGACTATAACTGGGTTTAGGGGTTAAGATAAGGGCTATAACTGGGTTTAGGGGTTAAGGTAAGGACTATAACTGGGTTTAGAGGTTAAGGGCTATAACTGGGTTTAGGGGTTAAGGTAAGGGCTATAACTGGGTTTAGGGGTTAAGGTAAGGGCTATAACTGGGTTTAGGGGTTAAGGGCTATAACTGGGTTTAGGGGTTAAGGACTATAACTGGGTTTAGGGGTTAAGGTAAGGACTATAACTGGGTTTAGAGGTTAAGGGCTATAACTGGGTTTAGGTGTTAAGGTAAGGGCTATAACTGGGTTTAGAGGTTAAGGGCTATAACTGGGTTTAGGTGTTAAGGTAAGGACTATAACTGGGTTTAGAGGTTAAGGGCTATAACTGGGTTTAGGTGTTAAGGTAAGGGCTATAACTGGGTTTAGGGTTTAAGGGCTATAACTGGGTTTAGAGGTTAAGGGCTATAACTGGGTTTAGAGGTTAAGGTAAGGACTATAACTGGGTTTAGTGGTTAAGGGCTATAACTGGGTTTAGGGGTTAAGGGCTATAACTGGATTTAGGGGTTAAGGGCTATAACTGGGTTTAGAGGTTAAGGTAAGGGCTATAACTGGGTTTAGAGGTTAAGGTAAGGGCTATAACTGGGTTTAGAGGTTAAGGGCTATAACTGGGTTTAGGGGTTAAGATAAGGGCTATAACTGGGTTTAGGGGTTAAGGTAAGGGCTATAACTGGGTTTAGGGGTTAAGGGCTATAACTGGGTTTAGGGGTTAAGGTAAGGACTATAACTGGGTTTAGAGGTTAAGGGCTATAACTGGGTTTAGGGGTTAAGGTAAGGACTATAACTGGGTTTAGGGGTTAAGGGCTATAACTGGGTTTAGGGGTTAAGATAAGGGCTATAACTGGGTTTAGGGGTTAAGGTAAGGACTATATCTGGGTTTAGGGGTTAAGGGCTATAACTGGGTTTAGTGGTTAAGGTAAGGACTATAACTGGGTTTAGAGGTTAAGGGCTATAACTGGGTTTAGTGGTTAAGGGCTATAACTGGGTTTAGGGTTTAAGGGCTATAACTGGGTTTAGAGGTTAAGGTAAGGGCTATAACTGGGTTTAGGGGTTAAGGGCTATAACTGGGTTTAGGGGTTAAGGTAAGGACTATAACTGGGTTTAGGGGTTAAGGGCTATAACTGGGTTTAGAGGTTAAGGTAAGGACTATAACTGGGTTTAGGGGTTAAGGGCTATAACTGGGTTTAGGGGTTAAGGTAAGGGCTATAACTGGGTTTAGGGTTTAAGGGCTATAACTGGGTTTAGAGGTTAAGGTAAGGACTATAACTGGGTTTAGGGTTTAAGGGCTATAACTGGGTTTAGAGGTTAAGGTAAGGACTATAACTGGGTTTAGAGGTTAAGGGCTATAACTGGGTTTAGGGGTTAAGGTAAGGACTATAACTGGGTTTAGGGGTTAAGGGCTATAACTGGGTTTAGAGGTTAAGGTAAGGACTATAACTGGGTTTAGGGGTTAAGGGCTATAACTGGGTTTAGGGGTTAAGGTAAGGACTATAACTGGGTTTAGGGGTTAAGGGCTATAACTGGGTTTAGGGGTTAAGGGCTATAACTGGGTTTAGGGGTTAAGGACTATAACTGGGTTTAGGGGTTAAGGTAAGGGCTATATCTGGGTTTAGGGGTTAAAGGTCAGTGTAATAATGGGGTTTTAGGGGTTAAGGTTAGACCTAGCAGTTAGTGTAGGTCAGAGGTTATAAAATACTGTATTTTTATGGAAATCATTGTTGACTCCAAAAGACCTTAGAAGTATAATAAAACAAGCAAATGGGCAGTTTGAATGTGTGTGAGTGTGTGTGTGAATGTGTGTGAGTGTGTGTGTGTGAATGTGTGTTTGTGTGTGAGTATGTGTATGTGTGTGAATGTGTGTATGTGTGTGAGTGTGTGTGTGTGAATGTGTTTGCATGTGTGTGAGTGTGTCTCTGGGAGAATTTCTCGGTGATGGTTAACTGAGAGACAGAATGAGGACGTCACAGGTGAATGACTATACTCCATCGGACAAGAATACTCTCCCTCCATTTCTCCTTCTTTCCCTTCTTTTTTCCTTCCCTCCATCTCTCCCTCTATCCCTCTCTCCCTCTGTATCTCTGGAGGAGGCTCTATTCCTTACTCCATCTCTCCCTCTCTGGATTTGTAGGGGGATGGGCATTCACAGCAGCCAAAAACCCCAAAGCAGCAGCTGCTGTGAACGCTGAAGAATAACTTCTGTCTCTCCTCGCCTGCACTGGGTAACACTGCTGTCCTGTCATGTTTCATTCAGGGTGAAGGGATTCCACCTGACAGGATGTCATGGTGTGTGCCTCTGTGTGTGGAAAAGAGAGAAACAGACAAACAGAGGGGCAGTGTGAAGGAAATGAATGCCGTTATTGTGACATATTCACAGCATAGCAGATGTATCATACTGGCCAAATTAATGGGTCTTTTACTAGCATGAAACAAAGACATGGATTAAACTGCCGTTAAGGTCAAAACTATTTCCTGCCATTCATAAGAGACAAAAGTCTGGTGTAGAGCTGGTCTGGTGTAGGGCTGGTCAGATGTAGAGCTGGTCTGGTGTAGAGCTGGTCTGGTGTAGTGCTGGTCCGGTGTAGAGCTGGTCAGATGTAGAGCTGGTCAGATGTAGAGCTGGTCAGGTGTAGAGCTGGTCAGATGTAGAGCTGGTCAGGTGTAGAGCTGGTCAGATGTAGAGCTGGTCAGATGTAGAGCTGGTCAGGTGTAGAGCTGGTCAGATGTAGAGCTGGTCAGATGTAGAGCTGGTCAGGTGTAGAGCTGGTCAGATGTAGAGCTGGTCAGGTGTAGAGCTGGTCAGATGTAGAGCTGTTCAGGTGTAGAGCTGGTCAGATGTAGAGCTGGTCAGATGTAAAGCTGGTCCGGTGTAGAGCTGGTCCGGTGTAGAGCTGGTCCAGTGTAGGGCTGGTCCGGTGTAGAGCTGGTCAGATGTAGAGCTGGTCAGGTGTAGAGCTGGTCAGATGTAGAGCTGGTCAGATGTAGAGCTGGTCAGATGTAGAGCTGGTCAGATGTAGAGCTGGTCAGGTGTAGAGCTGGTCAGGTGTAGAGCTGGTCAGATGTAGAGCTGGTCAGATGTAGAGCTGGTCCGGTGTAGAGCTGGTCAGATGTAGAGCTGGTCAGATGTAGAGCTATTCAGGTGTAGAGCTGGTCAGATGTAGAGCTGGTCAGATGTAGAGCTGGTCAGGTGTAGAGCTGGTCAGATGTAGAGCTATTCAGGTGTAGAGCTGGTCAGATGTAGAGCTGGTCAGATGTAGAGCTAGTCCGGTGTAGAGCTGGTCCGGTGTAGAGCTGGTCCGGTGTAGAGCTGGTCCGGTGTAGGGCTGGTCCGGTGTAGAGCTGGTCAGATGTAGAGCTGGTCAGGTGTAGAGCTGGTCAGATGTAGAGCTGATCAGGTGTAGAGCTGGTCAGGTGTAGAGCTGGTCAGATGTAGAGCTGGTCAGGTGTAGAGCTGGTCAGATGTAGAGCTGATCAGGTGTAGAGCTGGTCAGATGTAGAGCTGGTCAGATGTAGAGCTGGTCAGATGTAGAGCTGGTCAGATGTAGAGCTGGTCAGATGTAGAGCTGGTCAGGTGTAGAGCTGGTCAGGTGTAGAGCTTGACTTTTTAAGGCTAGTCATGTTGTCATGTTGCTATTTCGCAATCTAAAGGTTTAGTATTTAGCTCGTTAGCAACATTAATCATACCTGTCATATCACCCTGTGCCAGTTATTCAGGTATTTAGGCAGAACTGAAATTGAACTGTCAATGTTTTTAACACAGCTTTAAAAATCCCACAGAGCTGTCTGAGCTCTTTCTCTCTCCCACTCTTATCTCTCTCCCACTCTCTCTCTCTCTCTCTCTCTCCCACTCTCTCTCCATTTCCCTATACCTCTATCCCTCCTAAAGCAGAGAAACCATTCTTTCCTCACATGACATGACATTTTGTCTGTAGCCATACCACACTGCTCATCGCTCATCTCTGTCGGGAAATTAATTCTCGTGCCAAACCCTCCAGAGTTAAGACCTTCTCTACTGTGCCCAGGGTTTGCCAAGGCTTGGTGGGCAGAGGCTGGCAGAAACAGAGGAGTGTAGTAACCGGTCTCTGCTGTGCTGGAACATAACATGGAGGTGAAATGTAAGTTATTTTCCATGGTACATTAGGTACCAACACGCTCTGTGGGACCACTTGCTCTGACAGTCCAACTTGTCTAGTCATCGTGACGGGTAATAAACAAATCATGCCAGGAGAGTGATTACGCAACACTCTATTTTCCACAGCTTGGGTTCTGCTAGGTTCCATGTTAGAAATTCCCCCACTTACTCATTCAAGTCCTCTAATACAATATCAGGCTGCCCTTCTGTAATCAACAGCAACGACCTGGCGGGTGGGGGGGTGTTTGTAGAGATGGAGATGTGTGTAGAGGTGGAGGTGTGTGGCGGTGGAGGTGTGTGTAGAGGTGGAGGTGTGTGTAGAGAAGGAGGTGTGTGCAGAGATGGAGGTGTGTGTAGAGAAGGAGGTGTGTGCAGAGATGGAGGTGTGTGTAGAGAAGGAGGTGTGTGCAGAGATGGAGGTGTGTGTAGAGGTGCCGGTGTGTGTAGAGGTGGAGGTGTGTGTAGAGAAGGAGGTGTGTGCAGAGATGGAGGTGTGTGTAGAGAAGGAGGTGTGTGCAGAGATGGAGGTGTGTGTAGAGAAGGAGGTGTGTGCAGAGATGGAGGTGTGTGTAGAGAAGGAGGTGTGTAGAGGTGGAGGTGTCTAGAGTTGGAGGTGTGTGTAGAGAAGGAGGTGTGTGTAGAGGTGGAGGTGTGTGTAGAGGTGGAGGTGTGTGGAGAGTTGGAGGTGTGTGGAGATGGTGTGTAGAGGTGGAGGTGTGTCTAGAGTTGGAGGTGTCCGGATTTGGTCACTGAATAATCATTAGGCCACGCCCTGCGAGAGACCTCATGAACGTTCTGTTCCAATCCTGATATAAAGTGAGACCTCCATCAGCCCGACCCAGAACCACTTCTCCTCCTCGTTGTGAATGGATCGTCTGTCTGATGCATCTGGTTACATGACATGCTGTACCCACTGTACCCACTGTACCCACTGTACCCACCCAGATAGCATCAGATACATGTGCTTTACATACAGTGACAGAGGGGCGCTGTTCCACTCAACCAGAAGTCGAAGTCCTAACAGTGAGCATTATCAATATTCCAGTGGGTGTGGCAAACATTTGTCAAAACTCTTAATTATCGGTTTTTCACAAAAAATAACTCTTGTTGCTGTACTGAATGAAGGCTAAATAAAGTCTGAATAGGCGGGAAAGATTGCAAAGAGTCTTTTATTTACCTGGTGTTACAGAAAGCTTCCGTACTCCGTAGGGGTTTCTAGTAAGCCGGGACAATCAACACCAGTCAAACCATTGTGCTATCATCATCATCACTTTAAGTTGTGTTAGGACAACACCCAAATGTCCACACTAGCCTGCTTTTCAGAGTGCACCACCGACACATTACAAATCGCCGGTCCGCTCGTGTGAATGTTGGAGCGAAGCGGTATTCTAAATCCCTATTGGCCTCATCAAACATCCTCTTCCTCATCGTCATCATCAGTACGGTCATTGAACAGAGTCATAAGGTGCATGTACATATGGTCCTTTTCTCATCCTAAACACAGTCTTTTGTAGCGACATTGACATCTGCACATAAAAATTATATATATATATTAATATCTATATATATATAAAGGTTTTTTCATTGTTCTCTATGGACACGTGTGACTAGGGATTTTACCGTGGGTCGTGTTGTAGAATCGGACTCTCATCTAGAGCCATGTGTCCTCTATCAGACATCGATCAATACACATACACACGCATGAGCGCGCACATGCACACACACACACACACACACACACACACATATATATATATATGCACACACTGTACACACACACACAACTAACACAGGCAGGTGTGTCCTTTTGAGAGGGGGGCAGGGGCATACTACAGCTATATCCTCTATGATAATTGGTTTCCTCTGTATAGGTTAGTCCTATCTGAACACAGGAACAAAAGCAGGAACAGGAAGGAGAAAGAATGGACAGCGGCCATCATGGTTTGTGACTGCCGAGTTCAAAGGTCAAAGGTTGGCACAATGTCACACATCTCTCCAATGTACAGCAATGGCCCGTAGACCCACAGTAGAGTATCTTTGTTGTATCAGGTTGTATCATGTACGATTTGGAATGAAAAAAAAAACCATTTGAATTCCGATTTAACACATCTTTCAAATGAAATATCAGTGTGGAAACAGATGAACAAAAACATATTTAAAATATCTACATCTAATTGTTTAGGCAGTGAAAAGCACTTCATCAACGAGGAATGTGGAATGAGAGAATTGTTCCGTAGTCCGTCATAAACTGTTCTAGATTTAATCTTTTTTAGTTTCCACAAATGACTTCACGTGATCAAAGAACAGGAAATACTGCTAGTCAAGCTCGTCTCATTGGCTCGTCACATTAGCCCGTCCCATTGACTCGTCACATTGGCCGTCCCATTGGCCCGTCCCAATGGCCCGTCCCATTGGCTGTTAGAACAGATGCTGGTTGTAGACAGGTGTCTCTGATGGTCCAAAGAGTGTGTATGTTCTGTCTGACATAAAATAACAAAAACTGTCCGGTTGGTTGGTTTGTGTGTTGGTTTGTGTGTTGGTTTGTGTGTTGGTTTGTGTGTTGGTTTGTGTGTTGGTTTGTGTGTTGGTTTGTGTGCTTTCGATGGGTACCACGCTGCTCGCTAAAATGTTCTGTACACAAAAATATTATACAATCCACAACAAAACGTTTTTAAATAAAAGAGATGTGAAAAAGAAAAATGCAAAAGCTGGTCGAGTATTCTGGAACAGAAGACATTCCATAGAAAGATGGAGACTTTGACAATTAAATTCTGAGGTCTGTGTAAAGACTGGATGAAGAGTTGTTCCCTTGGTTTTCCCTGTAAACATCCACTCTCAACGTCCCACTCCATGTCCTACATCTGTCCCACTCCATGTCCTCCACCCGTCCCACTCCATGTCCTCCACCCGTCCCACTCCATGTCCTCCACCCGTCCCACTCCATGTCCTCCACCCGTCCCACTCCATGTCCTCCACCCGTCCCACTCCATGTCCTACATCTGTCCCACTCCATGTCCTCCACCCGTCCCACTCCATGTCCTCCACCCGTCCCACTCCATGTCCTCCACCCGTCCCACTCCATGTCCTCCATCCGTCCCACTCCATGTCCTCCACCCGTCCCACTCCATGTCCTCCACCCGTCCCACTCCATGTCCTCCACCCGTCCCACTCCATGTCCTCCACCCGTCCCACTCCATGTCCTCCATCCGTCCCACTCCATGTCCTCCACCCGTCCCACTCCATGTCCTCCACCCGTCCCACTCCATGTCCTCCACCCGTCCCACTCCATGTCCTCCACCCGTCCCACTCCATGTCCTCCACCCGTCCCACTCCATGTCCTCCACCCGTCCCACTCCATGTCCTCCACCCGTCCCACTCCATGTCCTCCACCCGTCCCACTCCATGTCCTCCACCCGTCCCACTCCATGTCCTCCACCCGTCCCACTCCATGTCCTCCACCCGTCCCACTCCATGTCCTCCACCCGTCCCACTCCATGTCCTCCACCCGTCCCACTCCATGTCCTCCACCCGTCCCACTCCATGTCCTCCACCCGTCCCACTCCATGTCCTCCACCCGTCCCACTCCATGTCCTCCACCCGTCCCACTCCATGTCCTCCACCCGTCCCACTCCATGTCCTCCACCCGTCCCACTCCATGTCCTCCACCCGTCCCACTCCATGTCCTCCACCCGTCCCACTCCATGTCCTCCACCCGTCCCACTCCATGTCCTCCACCCGTCCCACTCCATGTCCTCCACCCGTCCCACTCCATGTCCTCCACCCGTCCCACTCCATGTCCTCCACCCGTCCCACTCCATGTCCTCCACCCGTCCCACTCCATGTCCTCCACCCGTCCCACTCCATGTCCTCCACCCGTCCCACTCCATGTCCTCCACCCGTCCCACTCCATGTCCTCCACCCGTCCCACTCCATGTCCTACACCCGTCCCACTCCATGTCCTCCACCCGTCCCACTCCATGTCCTCCACCCGTCCCACTCCATGTCCTCCACCCGTCCCACTCCATGTCCTCCACCCGTCCCACTCCATGTCCTACACCCGTCCCACTCCATGTCCTCCACCCGTCCCACTCCATGTCCTACATCTGTCCCACTCTCATCCAAACCTCTCCAAAAATCCTTCAGCAGCAGTCCTGCTCTTCTCAATTTATTCTCCTTCTTCTCCACCTTCTCCATCTTCTCTTTTCAGAAGGTCAATCCATCCACCTCCATTGAAGTAAGAGTTGTCATCAGTTGTCATTGAGGTCTTTTCTCTCCTCTCCACGAATCCACGCACTCACCTTCTCAGCAGAAAAAGGTTTGAACAAACTGAACTTGCAGAAAGAAAAACGTCCTGTTGTATTCATGCACATGCACAGCTTCTCATCACCCCCCCGCCTGTATTAACACCCCACAGACCCCTCCTCTTCATCACCAGGGTTCTTTACTCTCGGTCTCAGAGAACAGCAGAATCATGGAGATGTTTGTTCCAGCCCAGCACTAACAACCCTGACATCCTCCAATCGGCTGTCCACCTCGCCCTCCCATCCTCCAATCGGCTGTCCACCTCGCCCTCCAATCCTCCAATCAGTTGTCCACCTCGCTCTCCCATCCTCCAATCAGTTGTCCACCTCGCCCTCCCATCCTCCAATCAGTTGTCCACCTCGCCCTCCCATCCTCCAATCGGCTGTCCACCTCGCCCTCCCATCCTCCAATCAGTTGTCCACCTCGCCCTCCCATCCTCCAATCGGCTGTCCACCTCGCCCTCCCATCCTCCAATCGGCTGTCCACCTCGCCCTCCCATCCTCCAATCAGCTGTCCACCTCGCCCTCCCATCCTCCAATCAGTTGTCCACCTCGCCCTCCCATCCTCCAATCAGTTGTCCACCTCGCCCTCCCATCCTCCAATCAGTTGTCCACCTCGCCCTTCCATCACTCCAATCAGGTGTTCTTAGTGCTGGATTGGAGCTAAACCCGGCACCGGCCTGTTTCTAGACCCAGGAGTCTGGGGAAGCTGGGTAATGGCTGGTCTCGTAGTTCAGTTCGGAGTACGGCCGAGCTGCGGAGTAGAAGTCCACGTAGTTCCCAGTGGACTTGAGTCCCAGGTGCATCCGAAGGTCTGTGGTGGCCTGAGATGGGGGCTGTGGGAGGGGCTGGTCCGGGTGCTCGAAGAACGAGTCGTCCAGCATGCGTCCAGGGTTCTGCGGAGGAGGGAAAGACGGAGGGAGGGATGGAGGGAACTTGTCGTAGTCTTTTAGAGGTGGAGAGGAACACTCTGGCTCTGGGGCTGGGGCCATGGGTTGAGGAGGGACCTGGGAAGAACATCAGATCACAAGACATACATTTAGCCGGGTTCTTTTGTTGTTCTATAACATCTCAGGTGATGAGGTGTTTAATTGTTCAATATCATCTCAGGTGATGAGGTGTTTAATTGTTCTATAACATCTCAGGTCATGAGGTGTTCAACTGTTCTATAACATCTCAGGTCATGATGTGTTTAATTGTTCTATAACATCTCAGGTCATGATGTGTTTAAATGTTTTATAACATCTCAGGCGATGAGGTGTTTAATTGTTCTATAACATCTCGGGCGATGAGGTGTTTAATTGTTCTATAACATCTCAGGTGATGAGGTGTTCAACTGTTCTATATCAGATTACAAACTCTCCACCATGGCCAAGACCAAAGAGCTGTCCAAGGATGTCAGGGACAAGATCGGAGACCTACACAAGACTGGAATGGGCTACAAGATCATCGCCTAGCAGCCTGGTGAGAAGGTGACAACAGTTGGTGCGATTATTCACAAATGGAAGGAATACAAAATAACTGTCAATCTCCCTCGGTCTGGGGCTCCATGCAAGATCTCAGCTCGTGGAGTTTCAATGACCATGAGAACGGTGAGCAATCAGCCTAGAACTACATGGAGGATCTTGTCAACGATCTCAAGGTAAATCTGTGGACGGAGCTGAAGGTTCTAGTTGCCCAACGTCAGCCTTGAAACATTAATGACTTGGAGAAGATCTGCAAAGAGGACAAAATCACTCCTGAGATGCGTGCAAACCTGGTGGCCAACTACAAGAAACGTCTGACCTCTGTGATTGTGTGTAAAATGCAAATCAATTTCTAATTTATTTGAAATGAGTCAATCTGGATATTTTTGTTGTAATTCTGTCTCTCACTTCTCTAATAAACCTACCATTAAAGTTAAAGACTGATCATGTCTTTGTCAGAGGGCAAACGTACAGAATCAGCAGGGGATCAAATACTGTCTTCCTTCACTGTATCAGAACCTACGTCTTCCTAAAGACTCAACCTTGATAACCATCACCATGACACCAGATGACAGGAAGGTAACTTGGCAATGTGACATAAAAATCTGCGTGTCTTTGTTTTCTTGTGGGTATCTGGGTATGTGTGTGTGTTTGTGTGAGTGTATATGTGGCAATGT
This sequence comes from Dallia pectoralis, assembly GCA_029465975.1. Lineage (NCBI taxonomy): Eukaryota > Metazoa > Chordata > Actinopteri > Esociformes > Umbridae > Dallia > Dallia pectoralis. The sequence continues at coordinate 22,843,065 of CM055733.1, forward strand.
GTGTGTGTGTGTGTGAGTGTATGTGTTTGTGTGAGTGTATGTGTGGCTATCTGTATGTGTGTGTGTGATTGTATGTGTGGCTATGTGTGTGTGTGTGTGTGTGTGTAAAGCTTACCTGGTTGTGTTTGATCTCATCATTTGCAGTCACATAAGAGTTCCGGAACAATGTGGATGTTCCACAGGAGATTTGGACTGAAAACAGAGAGAGAAATTGATATTCCGAGTGTTTTATAAACAGTGATGTGTAAAGGACGTGCTATGGAAAATACATGTGCAATGTTCAATTATCGTCTACCACTGTTACTCTACTACAACTGTAACTCTACTACCACTGTTACTCTACTACCACTGTTACTCTACTACCACTGTTACTCTACTACCACTGTTACTCTACTACCCCTGTTACTATACAACCACTGTTACTCTACTACCACTGTTACTCTACTACCACTGTTACTCTACTACCACTGTTACTCTACTACCACTGTTACTCTACTACCACTGCTACTCTACTACCACTGTTACTCTACTACCACTGTTACTCTACTACCACTGTTACTCTACTACCACTGTTACTCTACTACCACTGTTACTCTACTACCACTGTTACTCTACTACCACTGTTACTCTACAACCACTGTTACTCTACTACCACTGTTACTCTACTACCACTGTTACTCTACAACTACTGTTACTCTACAACCACTGTTACTCTACTACCACTGTTACTCTACTACCACTGTTACTCTACTACCACTGTTACTCTACAACTACTGTTACTCTACTACCACTGTTACTCTACAACCACTGTTACTCTACAACCACTGTTACTCTACAACCACTGTGACTCTACTACCACTGTTACTCTACTACCACTGTAACTCTACTACCACTGTGACTCTACTACCACTGTGACTCTACAACCACTGTAACTCTACTACCACTGTTACTCTACTACCACTGTAACTCTACTACCACTGTAACCCTACTACCACTGTTACTCTACAACCACTGTTACTCTACTACCACTGTTACTCTACTACCACTGTTACTCTACAACCACTGTTACTCTACTACCACTGTTACTCTACTACCACTGTTACTCTACTACCACTGTTACTCTACTACCACTGTTACTCTACAACCACTGTTACTCTGCTACCACTGTTACTCTACTACCACTGTTACTCTACTACCACTGTTACTCTACAACTACTGTTACTCTACAACCACTGTTACTCTACTACCACTGTTACTCTACTACCACTGTTACTCTACTACCACTGTTACTCTACTACCACTGTAACTCTACTACCACTGTGACTCTACTACCACTGTGACTCTACAACCACTGTAACTCTACTACCACTGTTACTCTACTACCACTGTAACTCTACTACCACTGTAACTCTACTACCACTGTTACTCTACTACCACTGTAACCCTACTACCACTGTAACTCTACTACCACTACCATTCAGACAGAAAAACCTTGCACAACTCCAACTCTTTATTACTGCGTGTATTCAGCTTGAGGACATTTCATTAAAACATGGTTTAGGTTTGATTCTGACTGGGGGGTAGTTTGCAATCGGTTTGATGTGGGTACAGGTTAAATGTAAAAACAGTCTGTTAATGTTTAGGGAAAAGATAAAGACGGAACTTTCTCCAGTTTCCTCCGTCGTCACACACACACACCTGCCATGGCATCTTTCCGGGATGTGTGCTCTCCTTTGTTGCCGTGGAAACCTGCGTTAGTTGCCATGGCGTCATAATCAGGCTTACGTTCCTTCATACTCATCATCTCTCTGGGAGAAGCTGGGGCACTTGCTATAACACACACACATTATTCATTATTATGTGTGTTCGATGTGACAGTGTTCTATAATTAACCTATGCATTCTATAAATAACCTATACATTCTATAAATAATATATACATTCGATAAATAACCTATACATTCTATAATTAACCTATTCATTCTATAAATAACCTATACATTCTATAAATAATCTATACATTCTATAAATAACCTATACATTCTATAAATAATCTATACATTCTATAAATAACCTATACATTCTATAAAAAATCTATACATTCTATAAAAAACCTATACATTCTATAAATAACCTATACATTCTATAAACAACCTATACATTCTATAAACAACCTATACCTTCTATAAATAACCTATAAATTCTATAAATAATCTATACATTCTATAAATAACCTATACATTCTATAAATAATCTATACATTCTATAAATAACCTATACATTCTATAAATAATCTATACATTCTATAAATAACCTATACATTCTATAAATAACCTATACATTCTATAAATAACCTATACATTCTATAAATAACCTATACATTCACTATACATTCTATAAACAATCTATACATTCTATAAACAATCTATACATTATATAAATAACCTATACATTCTATAAATAACCTATACATTCTATAAATAATCTATACATTCTATAAATAACCTATACATTCTATAAATAATCTATACATTCTATAAATAATCTATACATTCTATAAATAACCTATACATTCTATAAATAATCTATGCATTCTATAATTAACCTATGCATTTTATAAATAACCTATACATTCTATAAATAACCTATACATTCTCTATACATTCTATAAATAATCTATACATTCTATAAATAACCTATACATTCTATAAATAACCTATACATTCTATAAATAATCTATACATTCTATAAATAACCTATACATTCTATAAATAATCTATGCATTCTATAATTAACCAATGCATTTTATAAATAACCTATACATTCTATAAATAACCTATACATTCTATAAATAATCTATACATTCTATAAATAATCTATACATTATATAAATAACCTATCCATTCTATAAATAACCTATACATTCTATAAATAATATATACATTCGATAAATAACCTATACATTCTATAAATAATCTATGCATTCTATAATTAACCTATGCATTTTATAAATAACCTATACATTCTATAAATATTCTATACATTCTATAATTAACCTATAAATTCTATAAATAATCTATACATTCTATAAATAATCTATACATTCTATAAATAATCTATACATTCTATAAATAACCTATACATTCTATAAATAACCTATACATTCTATAAATAATCTATAAATTCTATAAATAATCTATGCATTCTATAATTAACCTATACATTCTATAAATAATCTATGCATTCTATAATTAACCTATGCATTTTATAAATAACCTATACATTCTATAAATAATCTATACATTCTATAATTAACCTATAAATTCTAGAAATAATCTATACATTCTATAAATAATCTATACATTCTATAAATAATCTATACATTCTATAAATAACCTATACATTCTATAAATAACCTATACATTCTATAAATAATCTATACATTCTATAAATAACCTATACATTCTCTATACATTCTATAAACAATCTATACATTCTATAAATAATCTATACATTCTATAAATAATCTATACATTCTATAAATAACCTATACATTCTATAAATAATCTATGCATTCTATAATTAACCAATGCATTTTATAAGTAACCTATACATTCTATAAATAACCTATACATTCTATAAATAATCTATACATTCTATAAATAATCTATACATTCTATAAATAACCTATACATTCTATAAATAATCTATACATTCTATAAATAATCTATACATTCTATAAATAATCTATACATTCTATAAATAACCTATACATTCTATAAATAATCTATGCATTCTATAATTAACCAATGCATTTTATAAATAACCTATACATTCTATAAATAACCTATACATTCTATAAATAATCTATACATTCTATAAATAACCTATACATTCTATAAATAACCTATACATTCTATAAATAACCTATACATTCTATAAATAATCTATACATTCTATAAAAAACCTATACATTCTATAAATAATCTATGCATTCTATAATTAACCTATGCATTTTATAAATAACCTATACATTATATAAATAATCTATACATTCTATAATTAACCTATAAATTCTATAAATAATCTATACATTCTATAAATAATCTATACATTCTATAAATAACCTAAACATTCTATAAATAACCTATACATTCTATAAAAAAAAATCAATGAAGGAGAACAGAGCAAGGAGGAGTGGCCTAGTGTATGGGAGAGGAGAGGAGGAGAGGAAGAGAAGAAACGAAGAGAAGAGAAGAAATGAGGAAAGAAGAGAACAGAGAAGAGTAAAACGAGAAGAGCAAGGACAGATGTGCTACAACACTGCAACAGTCTGACTTTGATAATACTATAACACAACGCTGTTAGATCCTGTTACCCCAGAAACCCCAATCACTGGTAGATACACTTCACCCCGGAGACCAGTATTGTCACTGTTACATTCTGTTACCCCAGAAACGGGGATTGTCACTGTTACATCTGCAGAACCAGATTTTCATGGGTAGATCCTGTTACCTCGGAAACCAGGATCATCACTGTTAGATACGCTTCACCCTGGAGACCAGTTATGAGCGCTATCAACATGATACACTAAGCGCTCTGGGCCTCAAACACAGACAGACCGACACACACACATGCACACACGCATACATATACACACACAGACCGACACACACACATGCACACACGCATACATATACACACACAGACCGACACATGCACACACACACGCATACATACACAGACAGACAGACGTAAGCAGGCAGGCAGACTCACAGCGGCCCCCGTTAAAACAGTCAGCTGGATCCATTTCACTGATATTGTCTGAGGAGAGAAACAGTTCACCCATGAAAACCTCCAATCTGTGATGTGGTTATTTACTACACAGTCGCACAGAAACAGCTGTTACAGCGATGTAGGTGTGTGTGTGATTGTGTGTGTGTGTGTGTGTGTGTGTCTGAGAGTGTGTTTGGTGGCTCCTGGGACATGGTTTCTCTTGGCGAGTGTTAATCACAGAAAGCAGACTAGGTCCCACGCAAGAACACAAATGACGCACACTCCACCCCACTCTCTCTCACTTTCTCCCTCACTCTCACTCGCTGTTTATTTCCCTGCCCTTGTTGATCTCCCTCAACCCTTCTCCTCCAGCCTCCAACCCCAGGAGGTTCCCTAAACACCTCCTCTGACTTCCCAGCCTCTGCCTCTTCCTCAATGATCCTAAATGCTTTGATCAGTCCCAGAGAGTATAGAAGATACAGAACCGCAGAACAGGGAACGGAAGAGTGATAGGACACAGCAACACGGGATCAAAATAAATATAGAGTAGGAGAAGGAGAAGAAAGATGGAGGAGGAGAGGGAGAAGAAATATAGAGGAGGAGAGGGAGAAGAAAGATAGAGGAGGAGAGGAAGAAGAAAGATAGAGGAGGAGAGGGAGAAGAAATATAGAGGAGGAGAGGGAGAAGAAAGATAGAGGAGGAGAGGAAGAAGAAAGATAGAGGAGGAGAGGGAGAAGAAAGATAGAGGAGGAGAGGAAGAAGAAAGATAGAGGAGGAGAGGGAGAAGAAAGATAGAGGAGGAGAGGGAGAAGAAAGATAGAGGAGGAGAGGGAGAAGAAAGATAGAGGAGGAGAGGGAGAAGAAAGATGGAGGAGGAGAGGGAGAAGAAAGATAGAGGAGGAGAGGAAGAAGAAAGATAGAGGAGGAGAGGGAGAAGAAAGATAGAGGAGGAGAGGGAGAAGAAAGATAGAGGAGGAGAGGGAGAAGAAAGATAGAGGAGGAGAGGGAGAAGAAAGATGGAGGAGGAGAGGGAGAAGAAAGATGGAGGAGGAGAGGGAGAAGAAAGATAGAGGAGGAGAGGGAGAAGAACGATAGAGGAGGAGAGGGAGAAGAAAGATAGAGGAGGAGAGGGAGAAAAATATAGAGGAGGAGAGGGAGAAGAAAGATAGAGGAGGAGAGGGAGAAGAAAGATAGAGGAGGAGAGGGAGAAGAAAGATAGAGGAGGAGAGGGAGAAGAAAGATAGAGGAGGAGAGGGAGAAGAAAGATAGAGGAGGAGAGGGAGAAGAAATATAGAGGAGGAGAGGAAGAAGAAAGATAGAGGAGGAGAGGGAGAAGAAAGATAGAGGAGGAGAGGGAGAAGAACGATAGAGGAGGAGAGGGAGAAGAAAGATAGAGGAGGAGAGGGAGAAGAAATATAGAGGAGGAGAGGGAGAAGAAAGATAGAGGAGGAGAGGGAGAAAAATATAGAGGAGGAGAGGGAGAAAAATATAGAGGAGGAGAGGGAGAAGAAAGATAGAGGAGGAGAGGGAGAAGAAATATAGAAACAGTAAAGCACTGACCTGAGCGGTTGTTGGGTGAGTTTCGTACTGGTGACACAGACGGGGTACGAGAGGAAGAGAAAGGCCTCTGTCTGTCTCTCTCTATTGTAGACGCCGAACCTACAAAGTGATACTGAGAGTATCCATCCTGGTGGAGAGGGAGGGGGGAGAATAAGACAGGGGAGAGGGGAGAGAGAGAGGGGGGGTGAGAGGGGGGGGTGAGAGGGTGAGCGAGGAGAGAGGGAGATAGGAGAGAGGGGAGAGAGGGAGAGAGGAGAGAGAGAGGGGGTGAGCGAGGAGAGAGGGAGATAGGAGAGAGGGAGAAAAAGAGAGAGACAAGAGATGAGGGAGAGGAGGGAGGGTAAAATAAAGAAAGGAAAGAGAGGTGAGAGGGAGAGCTTTTTAAAGTTTTTAAAATTGTTTATTGTAGACTAACACACCTCAATTGTTATACAAGCGAGTGCTTGTATATGAGACATTTAAAAAATGTAATTCAACAAAACAGGAAATGAATCATCAAAATTACTAATAAAAAACAAACTCAAAACCCATTATCAACTAATTACATTACAAAGTGACACCGTGAGTATTCATCCTGAAGGAGGCAAAAAACAGAGGAGAGGGAGAGAACGTGAGGGAGAGAACGTGAGGGAGAGAACGTGAGGGAGAGAACGTGAGGGAGAGAACGTGAGGGAGACGAGGAGAGAGAGATACAAATCAACTGAAAGAGGGATGGAGAGCAATCAAGGTAGACGGCAAAAAGCATTTTAGAATAATACAGCTTGTGTTAAATTTTCCAAACAATAGCTCAGAATAAGCTGTAAGTTCAAACATCTTTAAAGTGAAACACACTTAGTGTCCCTGTAGTCTTCAGGAGAAAGAACTGCTGTGGCTTTTAAATAACGACGAGATGGAAATCTGCAGTTAAGTTCGAGCATCAATTAAGCGATCCACCACAGTAACAAGGCTTTTTACCTTAACCACCCAGTACGCCACTCACATAATCGCTGGAGTAAGGACGTCTGTGTTTATACGATCTAAGATACGAAAGGTATTTCTGAAAGGCGACAAAACACCTGCTGAGCCAGTACGCAATAAAAATATAGAATAAAAATAGAATAATGGAAAATAACACCTAGGAAACCATAATATATTAGGTATGAGTTCCACTTCTGGTAGTTACATGTAATCATGTTAACCTTTGGCCCCTCCCTCTCCAGGCGATGGCTAAACGATTGGTCCATCTTCCAGGCTTCACCCAGAACAACTACTCTCGTTTTACCACATTCATTACATTTCAAACTGTTTTTAATGTTTTGTTTCTCCTTCCCCGCTGTCAGATTCCCTTTATTGTCGCTGAGTGCTGCGTTTGTGTGTGAACACAGTCCTAACTCTGTCTTTGAAAAACAGGTGCATTTCACATCAAAGGGAGAGTGGGAGAAAACGGTAGAGAAGACTGTAGAGAGAAGACTGTAGAGAGAAGACTGTAGACAGCAGACTGCAGACAGAAGACTGAAGAGAGAAGACTGTAGAGAGAAGACTGTAGAGAGAAGACTGTAAAGAGAAGACTGTAGAGAGAAGACTGTAGACAGAAGACTGTAGACAGAAGACTGTAGAGAGAAGACTGTAGAGAGAAGACTGTAGACAGAAGACTGTAAAGAGAAGTCTCTAGAGAGAAGACTGCAGACAGAAGACTGTAGACAGAAAACTGTAGAGAGAAGACGTAGAGAGAAGACTGTAGAGAGAAGACTGTAGAGAGAAGACTGTAGACAGAAGACTGTAGACCGAAGACTGTAGACTGAAGACTGTAGACAGAAGAATGTAGAGAGAAGACGTAGAGAGAAGACTGTAGACAGAAGACTGTAGAGAGAAGACTGTAGACAGAAGACTGTAGACAGAAAACTGTAGAGAGAAGACGTAGAGAGAAGACTGCTGACAGACAGACAGACAGGTCTGTCACAGCTAAATGAAGGGAACAAGCTTGGGAATTAATAATGAAAAGACACTTAAATCAGATGACCAAATGCCTAAGCCCAGTAATGCATAGATAAATATTAAGGCTCTGTCTTTTTTAAATAAATTAAAGACAACTTTGCCCATTTGGTACAGAATGTTGAAGCAGGACTCTTCATTTAATTTCAAAAGCCTTTGGTTGTGAAAACCTTCACACAGTTCCCATTGTCACTGTGCTTATATAAACCGCCACACAGTTCCCATTGTCACTGTGCTTATATAAACCGTCACACAGTTCCCATTGTCACTGTGCTTATATAAACCTTCACACAGTTCCCATTGTCACTGTGCTTATATAAACCTTCACACAGTTCCCATTGTCACTGTGCTTATATAAACCGTCACACAGTTCCCATTGTCACTGTGCTTATATAAACCTTCACACAGTTCCCATTGTCACTGTGCTTATATAAACCTTCACACAGTTCCCATTGTCACTGTGCACCAAAACCACTGCTCTCTTTAAGCACCTCCTCATCACTCACATGTGTCAGACATGAAGAGTGACCTTGGCTGACATCTGACTCTCATTTAGTAGTCAAACCTGACGTCCAGTTTTAGCTTAGTGGGATAATAAAGTCTTAATTATTCTATTGATCTGTCCTCTAGCCCTGAGTACCAATTAGTAATACCAAAGAGTAATACCAAGGAGTAATACCAAGGAGTAATACCAAGTAGTAATACCAAGTAGTAATACCAAGAAGTAATACTAAGAAGTAATACCAAGTAGTAATACCAAGTAGTAATACTAAGAAGTAATACTAAGAAGTAATATATAATGTCTCTGTCTCTGTCCTCAGGCAGGTCTGTCTCTGTTTCTGTCTCTGTCCTCAGGCAGGTCTGTCTCTGTCTCTGTCTCTGTCCTCAGGCAGGTCTGTCTCTGTCTCTGTCTCTGTCCACAGGCAGGTCTGTCTCTGTTTCTGTCTCTGTCCTCAGGCAGGTCTGTCTCTGTCTCTGTCTCTGTCCTCAGGCAGGTCTGTCTCTGTCTCTGTCTCTGTCCACAGGCAGGTCTGTCTCTGTTTCTGTCTCTGTCCACAGGCAGGTTTTAATGTCTCTAATTCTGTCCACAGGCAGGTTTTAATGCCAGCACCGGTAGACACAAGTGTGTATTGGATTTAGCCTGGAAGGTTTTGTGACTGACAGAGAGAGAGACAGAGCGTTGACCTACGCCTATTGGTTTTATTTTAATCAGACATACTCATTAGAGCAAAGCCCCTGCAAACCTCCCAGGTAAACCCCAAGACAGGCAGGTCTCCACGTATTACCCTCTATGGCAGGTCATCTCACCTTCTTGGCACACAGCTTTCACCTTGACGTTGTGACTCTAAGTGTTAACAGCCAGTAAAGCTTCCAGGCTCCATACTAGTCCCAGTTCTTTACATCCAGCACTCTCGTCACTGGGTCAGGAAGCACGGCCCAAACCTGCCCGCCAACCTCATACACTTTTGTCCTGACAGCTTGTTTCCCTTCTCCAGGTCAGCCAATCCCCAAAGTCCGTCACCATTAAACATCCCTGCATAAATTACCCTGATTCTTTCACTACAAAAAAGCATATGTCGTCTTGCAAAAGAAAGTGAAACAGAAAGCTAGAGATACAGTCATATTCTTTATGGGACAAGTGTCTCGATCGACAACTCACTGGAGTCTGTCCCGAGTTTTTGCCTTGAGGCGCAAATCTGACCTCGAAGATGATGAAAAATCTGATAAAATAGTTTTTTAGAAACAAATAATGGTCTGGCAATGTGAGAGAGAGTAAAAGAAAGTGAGAGGCTCAGATGGGACACTATTTGATTTACTTTGGATAGATACTTTAGACAGTATCTTTATGATCAGCAGATTGTCCTCTGTGTGACCTCCAATCCACAACTGTTTCAGTTTCTTTATTTAGCTCCTGTAGGTACTCCATCAGTCCAGTCCGACAGCAGTCATAGCCCCAAGTACCACACTCATCTGCCAACCAACGGACCCAGTGGTGATTACAGTAATGACATCGGCTTAGTAAAAACAGAGACATCACCCGTCTGCAGCGCTTTGAACGCACTACAGTCTGAGACGCTCTGACACGCTCTGACGCACTCTGACACGCTCTGACACGCACTGACACGCTCTGACACGCTCTGACACACTCTGACACGCTCTGACACACTCTGACACGCCCTGACATGCTCTGACACGCTCTGACACACTCTGACACACTCTGACACACTCTGACACGCACTGACACACTCTGACACGCACTGACACACTCTGACACGCTCTGACACGCTCTGACATGCTCTGACATGCTCTGACACGCTCTGACACGCTCTGACATACTCTGACACACTCTGACACACATCCCAGAATTCCCATCTACATTAAATGTGTTAATGTTATAATGCACAAACCAGAATTCCCATCTACATGATATGTGTTAATGTTATAAATGCACATCCCAGAATTCCCATCTACATGAAATGTGCACAGCGTCAACATTTGAGTAAACATTTGCGGTTCAAAAGTTGACCATGTAAACATTACTGAATTCTCTAGGGAAAATACGACAGCAATCCCAGAATTCCATCACAGTGGCTCTACCCCCCCCACCCACCCAGTTAACACAAAATGTGTCTGAGAATGTGTCAATTAACAGATTGTACCTTTTGAATACACTGAAGCTATGTTAAGCATGGGCAGATACAACAAGGAAAACAGAGGCCATATCATAATAAAAACATTATACACAGATGTTTATATTCACTCAGTTTCTGACTGGGTTTACATTTATCTCATCAGCATTCATTTAATTTTTAGGCTTTTATTCAGTTCCTGACTCCAGCTCTATCCTTCCCAAGACAAACCCTCCCTGCATAAAGAGACAGAAATGATTAACAGTTGTCAGTGGGGTCTCTAACACAAGCTCTCTCTCTCTCTCACACACAAACACACACACACACACACACACACACACACACACACACACACACACACACACACACACACACACACACACACACACACACACACACACACACACTGTTTGTGAATTCTCTCATTACTTCAGACTTCAAAGGGAACAGCTTCCTGGGATGGCAGCTCAAACCAACTTTTTATTGACCTATCCTAGATTCTCCTCTCACATAACATATTAAACACACACAAACACACTAATTATGCAGAAAAAGTTACATAACACACTCCGCAAATGTGCACAGGAAATAGCCTACTATAATATACAGTATACAGTCGTTTCCCAGAGCTCAACATCTATGGTTCTGTCATAAATGACTCTGTGTATGTTTGAGTTAGAAGCTTTCATTTCATTTTCATAAATCATTCATTCCTCTATACTTGGTCACGTAGGAATATGTTGCCAACGTGTTTATAGTTTATTCAGATGGTTTTCCATTGGTTTTATATAACATAGAACTAACTGCTAAATGACCCACGGTGTGATAATTGTAAAACATATGTGTAGCCTAATAAAAATAGCCAATTAAGAAAAAGACATCAGGTAGCTATATAGGCTACTTCCTATTGTGCGTGTTCCTGCTTTATCAATAAGAGTTTTTAGTGTAGGAGGGCTTGTATCACCTGTGCCCAGACACCCAAGAAAACTACAAGTCCCATCAGCCACTCATGAAGGAGAAAAGCCTCATTTGGTTCATAGAAAGCAGATGAAGGGTTTTCCTACAGGGACCGCAGAATAAGCCCAGTTTCATTTAGAGGGCAGGTGTACTTCACATACTGGGTAGGTGAAAACCTCAGGTCAACTGCCTCTGAAAACAGACCATGTAAAAGCATTGTGGCCCATTCATCTAGCCTGTAATAAAGTCAAAGTCGTTATAGTGAACACAATTAGGCAGTTTCATTACTCTATAGTCTCTACAATATGAGCTAGGCTCCGGTTTTCACCCCAATTAAAGAACTACACGACGCTATTCATTTGTATTGTGACCAGGGATTTGACTCGTGCGCTGGTTAGGGACTTGGAGACAATAAGAGCACGATTTCCATGTGAATGCTCCAGTCACCCACACTCTGGGAAAAGCTACAGCTGTGTAATCTCCCTTCTAGTCACTCTGCTTTTCACCTCGCTTTTTGTCTTTGATATGTCACACATCAGTCCACATAGGAGGGTCAAATGTCCTCTGATAAGTCTCTATATAGGAGAGTCAAATGTCCTCTAATAAGTCTATATAGGAGAGTCAAATGTCCTCTGATAAGTCTCTATATAGGAGAGTCAAATGTCCTCTAATAAGTCTATATAGGAGAGTCAAATGTCCTCTAATAAGTCTCTATATAGGAGAATCAAATGTCCTCTAATAAGTCTATATAGGAGAGTCAAATGTCCTCTGATAAGTCTATATAGGAGAGTCAAATGTCCTCTAATAAGTCTATATAGGAGAGTCAAATGTCCTCTGATAAGTCCATATAGGAGAGTCAAATGTCCTCTGATAAGTCCATATAGGAGGGTCAAATGTCCTCTGATAAGTCTATATAGGAGAGTCAAATGTCCTCTGATAAGTCCATATAGGAGAGTCAAATGTCCTCTGATAAGTCTATATAGGAGAGTCAAATGTCCTCTGATAAGTCCATATAGGAGAGTCAAATGTCCTCTGATAAGTCTCCATATAGGAGAGTCAAATGTCCTCTGATAAGTCTCCATATAGGAGAGTCAAATGTCCTCTGATAAGTCCATATAGGAGAGTCAAATGTCCTCTGATAAGTCCATATAGGAGAGTCAAATGTCCTCTAATAAGTCTCCATATAGGAGAGTCAAATGTCCTCTAATAAGTCTCTATATAGGAGAGTCAAATGTCCTCTTATAAGTCTATATAGGAGAGTCAAATGTCCTCTAATAAGTCTCTATATAGGAGAATCAAATGTCCTCTAATAAGTCTATATAGGAGAGTCAAATGTCCTCTGATAAGTCTATATAGGAGAGTCAAATGTCCTCTAATAAGTCTATATAGGAGAGTCAAATGTCCTCTGATAAGTCCATATAGGAGAGTCAAATGTCCTCTGATAAGTCCATATAGGAGAGTCAAATGTCCTCTAATAAGTCTCCATATAGGAGAGTCAAATGTCCTCTGATAAGTCTATATAGGAGAGTCAAATGTCCTCTGATAAGTCCATATAGGAGAGTCAAATGTCCTCTGATAAGTCCATATAGGAGAGTCAAATGTCCTCTAATAAGTCTATATAGGAGAGTCAAATGTCCTCTGATAAGTCCATATAGGAGGGTCAAATGTCCTCTGATAAGTCTATATAGGAGAGTCAAATGTCCTCTAATAAGTCTATATAGGAGAGTCAAATGTCCTCTGATAAGTCCATATAGGAGAGTCAAATGTCCTCTAATAAGTCTATATAGGAGAGTCAAATGTCCTCTGATAAGTCTCCATATAGGAGAGTCAAATGTCCTCTGATAAGTCTATATAGGAGAGTCAAATGTCCTCTGATAAGTCCATATAGGAGAGTCAAATGTCCTCTGATAAGTCTATATAGGAGAGTCAAGTGTCCTCTGATAAGTCCATATAGGAGAGTCAAATGTCCTCTGATAAGTCTATATAGGAGAGTCAAATGTCCTCTGATAAGTCTATATAGGAGAGTCAAATGTCCTCTGATAAGTCCATATAGGAGAGTCAAATGTCCTCTGATAAGTCTATATAGGAGAGTCAAGTGTCTCCATAGAGGAGAGTTTCATTTTGAATGAGTTCATGACATTTAGGAGCCTCTTCCTTATGTAGGCAACGATAATGTTAACAAAGACACACTATAATAGACACGTTGTACCTGCCTACTGTGGCCACCCAAAACACGGGAACAGAGTCCATGTGACCCAGCATGATGTCAGTACCACAGGAGAAGCAGCAACCTCTGCTGGTTGCCACGAACAACGCGTCCACCTGATGTGTGAATGTGGAGGGCCAGCTGAGTCGCCCAGCACACTCTGTCTTTCGCTGCTATTAGCGTGACAGCGGAGATAAGGTAAAAACGATATTGTTGAGTCCATGTAATGCCTTACCGGTAGAAGAATGAAAGATAGAAAAGAAGAAAGAGTGAGGAAAGAATAGGAGAACAAGACAGAAACAGAAAAAGAGTACAGAGTAAATACAGAGAGAGCGAGAAGAGAAAGAGAGGAGAGCTAGTCCTTTCAGAGAGTGTACAGATATGACTTGATTAGACCTACAGTCCACAATAAGGCCCTGAGCTCAACAAAGTCTTATTGATGAAACATCCAGAGTAAATATTTCACAGGACTGGGCTGTTGTTCCCCTGCTCTAAACCCCATTACTCTGCTGTGTGGTACGTGTAGGAGCCTTCCCTAGAGTGTCGTGTACACAGAACACACACACAACCGCAAACACAGGCCCACACACACACAGGTTCACGGGCTGACACCGTTTTTTTTCATTAGAAATCTCAAATGAGTCATGAAGTCTAATAACCTTGATGTTGTAGAAGTCCAACTGGCGTGACAAAATGTGAGCAATAAAACCAACCCCTGTAACGTTAAGCTGAACACGTGTATGAACCAATCCCTGTAACGTTAAGCTGAACACGTGTATGAACCAATCCCTGTAACGTTAAGCTGAACACGTGTATGAACCAAGCCCTGTAACGTTAAGCTGAACACATGTATGAACCAACCCCTGTAACGTTAAGCTGAACACGTGTATGAACCAATCCCTGTAACGTTAAGCTGAACACGTGTATGAACCAACCCCTGTAACGTTAAGCTGAACACGTGTATGAACCAATCCCTGTAACGTTAAGCTGAACACGTGTATGAACCAATCCCTGTAACGTTAAGCTGAACACGTGTATGAACCAATCCCTGTAACGTTAAGCTGAACACGTGTATGAACCAAGCCCTGTAACGTTAAGCTGAACACATGTATGAACCAACCCCTGTAACGTTAAGCTGAACACGTGTATGAACCAATCCCTGTAACGTTAAGCTGAACACGTGTATGAACCAATCCCTTTAACGTTAATTATGCATTACGACACTGAAACATTGCTGTTATGAAGCATTATAAGTAGCATTTACCTTCTTGTAGAGGCTGCGTAGGTCTCTGTACTGCCACATGCTGCAGAGCACCTGAGAGGCAGCCTTCACCACCTTGGCTGAGTGTCTGTGAGAAACAAATAGACATAGAGAAATGTACATATAGAGAGAAAGAGAGAGAGAGATGGAGAGAGAGAGAGACAGTTAGAGAGAGAGAGAGTGGAAGAGAGAGAGAGATGGAGAGAGAGAGAGACAGTTAGAGAGAGATGGAGAGAGAAAGAGAGAGACAGTTAGAGAGAGAGAGAGAGAGAAGAGAGAGAGAGAGAGAGAGAGAGAGGAAGAGAGAGAGAGAGTGGAAGAGAGAGAGAGAGAGAGAGAGAGAGAGACAAACAAGATACAAAGAGAGTTGGAAAGAAAAGGGCACTTTTTCTTTATTTTAAACTGGCGTATAAATGGGTTTCATTTGGGATGCATGTTTATTATGTGCCTGGTTTCATGATGACTATAAGTACTGATTGCTCTTTAGAAGGGGACCAATCTTCCTCAGAAGAAACAGTAGAGAGACGCTCCAGTGCTTAATGGCTGTTTCCAGCCACTTTACCCACAATGGCCAGAGATGAGAGTGGGTCGTTCTCTTTTTAAGAGCAACAGGAAGACTCAGAGAGGCCAATTCCTCCACAAATGCATTTCATTGGAAACGTATAAGTGCAGCTCTTGTGAATAGGGAGAAAATAGATACCAGTTTATGTCCTTCAATTGTGTCAAACGGCATTTGCTTTTACTGAACATAGCGTGAATGGGCAATTTGGAAAACACTAAAATACTCGGATATATTTCAAATAGCAGCGGTATCTTAAAGAACTTCAGATGTACGCCTGGTGTTCTGTGCCAAACAGAACCTGCAGTCTAACTGGTTCGTCTGAAACCAAACAGACCCTAGATCAGTGGTCACCTTCCGCTAACCTGGCATGGTTACGCCGTGACCTGGTCGTGACACGCAAGGATCTTCCTGCAGGGAGTTCCATGTAGCCACGGCAACACGGAATTCCCTGCCTAGTCTCCCGTAGCGACAGGAGTTGTGTCAGGCTCAGTCTGAGCAGACGCTGTTCACCATCTGGGCTGAATAACAAGCCCTCGCCCCGGGCTCAGGGCTCAGAGGGACAACCTGAATGCTAGGACCCACTATCATCCATGCATCATCCTGTCCTCGTCCTCACTACGTGTCCCTGGACGCATCGTCAGCTCCTTCTTTATTACGAGGCAGGCGTGTCTGTGTGTGTGTGTGCATCTGTGTGTGTGTGTGTGTGTGAGAGAGTCCTCCTACTTGTCTCCTTTGCTGCGAGCGATGCCAATTAGTTTCTCTATCCCGCCGGAGTCTCTCAGAGCTTTGGCGTTCTCCATGTTCTTGGTGATGACTTCATGAAGGGCGCAGCAGATTGCCGTCACCGTATCGTCTGACATGGTCTTACTGGGCGTCACCGGGACCCCGGATCCTCCGGTGCTGTTACTGCTGCTGCCCGGTAACCGGTGGATGAGGTCACGCATGGCATATTTACCTGGTAGGATAGAGATATCAGAGATATCAGAGATATCACACCAAGACAGAGATATCACACCAAGACAGAGATATCAGAAATATCACACCAAGACAGAGATATCAGAGATATCACAACAAGACAGAGATATCAGAGATATCACACCAAGACAGAGATATCAGAGATATCACACCAAGACCGAGATATCAGAAATATCACACCAAGACAGATATATCAGAAATATCACACCAAGACAGATATATCAGAGATATCACACCAAGACAGAGATTTGTTTTCCGAACAAACCACGCGTAGCAATAGACCCAATAGAACAATGTATATATTCACCAGTATCACCCTATATCAGCCATTTACCAGTATCATCCTATATAATCCATTCACCAGTATCACCATATAACAGCCATTTACCAGTATCACCCTATATCACCCTATAACAGCCATTCACCAGTATCACCCTATATCACCCTATAACAGCCATTCACCAGTATCACCCTATATCATCCTATATCAGACATTCACCAGTATCCCCCTATATCACCCTATAACAGCCATTCACCAGTATCACCCTATATCACCATATAACAGCCATTTACCAGTATCACCCTATATCACCCTATATCAGCCATTCACCAGTATCACCCTATATCACCCTATAACAGCCATTTACCAGTATCACCCTATATCACCATATACCAGCCATTCACCAGTATCACCCTATATCACCCTATAACAGCCATTTACCAGTATCACCCTATATCACCCTATATCAGCCATTCACCAGTATCACCCTATATCACCCTATAACAGCCATTCACCAGTATCACCCTATATCACCCTATAACAGCCATTTACCAGTATCACCCTATATCACCCTATAAGATTCATTCACCAGTATCACCCTATATCACCCTATAACAGCCATTCACCAGTATCACCCTATATCACCCTATAACAGCCATTTACCAGTATCACCCTATATCACCCTATAACAGCCATTCACCAGTATCACCCTATATCACCCTATAACAGCCATTTACCAGTATCACCCTATATCACCCTAAAACAGCCATTCACCAGTATCACCCTATATCACTCTATATCAGCCATTCACCAGTATCACCCTATATCACCCTATAACAGCCATTTACCAGTATCACCCTATATCACCATATAACAGCCATTTACCAGTATCACCCTATATCACCCTATAACAGCCATTTACCAGTATCACCCTATATCACTCTATATCAGCCATTCACCAGTATCACCCTATAACAGCCATTTACCAGTATCACCCTATATCACCCTATAACAGCCATTCACCAGTATAACCCTATATCACCCTATAACAGCCATTCACCGGTATCACCCTATATCACCCTATAACAGCCATTCACCAGTATCACACTAAATCACCCTATAACAGCCATTCACCAGTATCACCCTATATCACCCTATAACAGCCATTCACCAGTATCACCCTATAACAGCCATTCACCAGTATCACCCGATATCACCCTAAAACAGCCATTCACCAGTATCACCCTATATCACCCTATAACAGCCATTCACCAGTATCACCCTATAACAGCCATTCACCAGTATCACCCTATATCACCCTATAACAGCCATCCACCAGTATCACCCTATAACAGCCATTCACCAGTGTCACCCTATATCACCCTATAACAGCCATTCACCAGTATCACCCTATATCACCCTATAACAGCCATTCACCAGTATCACCCTATATCACCCTAAAACAGCCATTCACCAGTATCACCCTATATCACCCTATAACAGCCATTCACCAGTATCACCCTATATCACCCTATAACAGCCATTCACCAGTATCACCCTATATCACCATATAACAGCCATTCACCAGTATCACCCTATATCACCCTATAACAGCCATTTACCAGTATCACCCTATATCACCCTATAAGATTCATTCACCAGTATCACCCTATATCACCCTATAACAGCCATTCACCAGTATCACCCTATATCACCCTATAACAGCCATTTACCAGTATCACCCTATATCACCCTATAACAGCCATTCACCAGTATCACCCTATATCACCCTATAACAGCCATTTACCAGTATCACCCTATATCACCCTAAAACAGCCATTCACCAGTATCACCCTATATCACTCTATATCAGCCATTCACCAGTATCACCCTATATCACCCTATAACAGCCATTTACCAGTATCACCCTATATCACCATATAACAGCCATTTACCAGTATCACCCTATATCACCCTATAACAGCCATTTACCAGTATCACCCTATATCACTCTATATCAGCCATTCACCAGTATCACCCTATAACAGCCATTTACCAGTATCACCCTATATCACCCTATAACAGCCATTCACCAGTATAACCCTATATCACCCTATAACAGCCATTCACCGGTATCACCCTATATCACCCTATAACAGCCATTCACCAGTATCACACTAAATCACCCTATAACAGCCATTCACCAGTATCACCCTATATCACCCTATAACAGCCATTCACCAGTATCACCCTATAACAGCCATTCACCAGTATCACCCGATATCACCCTAAAACAGCCATTCACCAGTATCACCCTATATCACCCTATAACAGCCATTCACCAGTATCACCCTATAACAGCCATTCACCAGTATCACCCTATATCACCCTATAACAGCCATCCACCAGTATCACCCTATAACAGCCATTCACCAGTGTCACCCTATATCACCCTATAACAGCCATTCACCAGTATCACCCTATATCACCCTATAACAGCCATTCACCAGTATCACCCTATATCACCCTAAAACAGCCATTCACCAGTATCACCCTATATCACCCTATAACAGCCATTCACCAGTATCACCCTATATCACCCTATAACAGCCATTCACCAGTATCACCCTATATCACCATATAACAGCCATTCACCAGTATCACCCTATATCACCCTATAACAGCCATTTACCAGTATCACCCTATATCACCCTATAAGATTCATTCACCAGTATCACCCTATATCACCCTATAACAGCCATTCACCAGTATCACCCTATATCACCCTATAACAGCCATTTACCAGTATCACCCTATATCACCCTATAACAGCCATTCACCAGTATCACCCTATATCACCCTATAACAGCCATTTACCAGTATCACCCTATATCACCCTAAAACAGCCATTCACCAGTATCACCCTATATCACTCTATATCAGCCATTCACCAGTATCACCCTATATCACCCTATAACAGCCATTTACCAGTATCACCCTATATCACCATATAACAGCCATTTACCAGTATCACCCTATATCACCCTATAACAGCCATTTACCAGTATCACCCTATATCACTCTATATCAGCCATTCACCAGTATCACCCTATAACAGCCATTTACCAGTATCACCCTATATCACCCTATAACAGCCATTCACCAGTATAACCCTATATCACCCTATAACAGCCATTCACCAGTATCACCCTATAACAGCCATTCACCAGTATCACCCGATATCACCCTAAAACAGCCATTCACCAGTATCACCCTATATCACCCTATAACAGCCATTCACCAGTATCACCCTATAACAGCCATTCACCAGTATCACCCTATATCACCCTATAACAGCCATCCACCAGTATCACCCTATAACAGCCATTCACCAGTGTCACCCTATATCACCCTATAACAGCCATTCACCAGTATCACCCTATATCACCCTATAACAGCCATTCACCAGTATCACCCTATATCACCCTAAAACAGCCATTCACCAGTATCACCCTATATCACCCTATAACAGCCATTCACCAGTATCACCCTATATCACCCTATAACAGCCATTCACCAGTATCACCCTATATCACCATATAACAGCCATTCACCAGTATCACCCTATATCACCCTATAACAGCCATTTACCAGTATCACCCTATATCACCCTATAAGATTCATTCACCAGTATCACCCTATATCACCCTATAACAGCCATTCACCAGTATCACCCTATATCACCCTATAACAGCCATTTACCAGTATCACCCTATATCACCCTATAACAGCCATTCACCAGTATCACCCTATATCACCCTATAACAGCCATTTACCAGTATCACCCTATATCACCCTAAAACAGCCATTCACCAGTATCACCCTATATCACCCTATATCAGCCATTCACCAGTATCACCCTATATCACCCTATAACAGCCATTTACCAGTATCACCCTATATCACCATATAACAGCCATTTACCAGTATCACCCTATATCACCCTATAACAGCCATTTACCAGTATCACCCTATATCACTCTATATCAGCCATTCACCAGTATCACCCTATAACAGCCATTTACCAGTATCACCCTATATCACCCTATAACAGCCATTCACCAGTATAACCCTATATCACCCTATAACAGCCATTCACCGGTATCACCCTATATCACCCTATAACAGCCATTCACCAGTATCACACTAAATCACCCTATAACAGCCATTCACCAGTATCACCCTATATCACCCTATAACAGCCATTCACCAGTATCACCCTATAACAGCCATTCACCAGTATCACCCGATATCACCCTAAAACAGCCATTCACCAGTATCACCCTATATCACCCTATAACAGCCATTCACCAGTATCACCCTATAACAGCCATTCACCAGTATCACCCTATATCACCCTATAACAGCCATCCACCAGTATCACCCTATAACAGCCATTCACCAGTATCACCCTATATCACCCTAAAACAGCCATTCACCAGTATCACCCTATATCACCCTATAACAGCCATTCACCAGTATCACCCTATATCACCCTATAACAGCCATTCACCAGTATCACCCTATATCACCATATAACAGCCATTCACCAGTATCACCCTATATCAACATATAACAGCCATTTACCAGTATCACCCTATATCACCCTATAACAGCCATTCACCAGTATCACCCTATATCACCCTATAACAGCCATTCACCAGTATCACCCTATATCACCCTATAACAGCCATTCACCAGTATCACCCTATATCACCCTATAACAGCCATTCACCAGTATCACCCTATATCACCCTATAACAGCCATTCACCAGTATCACCCTATATCACCCTATAACAGCCATTCACCAGTATCACCCTATATCACCCTATAACAGCCATTCACCAGTATCACCCTATATCACCCTAAAACAGCCATTCACCAGTATCACCCTATATCACCCTATAACAGCCATTCACCAGTATCACCCTATATCACCCTATAACAGCCATTCACCAGTATCACCCTATATCACCATATAACAGCCATTCACCAGTATCACCCTATATCAACATATAACAGCCATTTACCAGTATCACCCTATATCACCCTATAACAGCCATTCACCAGTATCACCCTATATCACCCTATAACAGCCATTCACCAGTATCACCCTATATCACCCTATAACAGCCATTCACCAGTATCACCCTATATCACCCTATAACAGCCATTCACCAGTATCACCCTATATCACCCTATAACAGCCATTCACCAGTATCACCCTATATCACCCTATAACAGCCATTCACCAGTATCACCCTATATCACCCTATAACAGCCATTCACCAGTATCACCCTATATCACCCTATAACAGCCATTCACCAGTATCACCCTATATCACCCTATAACAGCCATTCACCAGTATCACCCTATATCACCCTATAACAGCCATTCACCAGTATAACTCTATATCACCCTATAACAGCCATTCACCAGTATCACCCTATATCACCCTATAACAGCCATTCACCAGTATCACCCTATATCACCATATAACAGCCATTTACCAGTATCACCCTATATCACCCTATAACAGCCATTCACCAGTATCACCCTATATCACCCTATAACAGCCATTCACCAGTATCACCCTATAACAGCCATTCACCAGTATCACCCTATATCACCCTATAACAGCCATTCACCAGTATCACCCTATATCACCCTATAACAGCCATTCACCAGTATCACCCTATAACAGCCATTCACCAGTATCACCCTATATCACCCTATAACAGCCATTCACCAGTATCACCCTATATCACCCTATAACAGCCATTCACCAGTATCACCCTATATCACCCTAAAACAGCCATTCACCAGTATCACCCTCTAACTACCAAACCTTTAAAGAGCATTGAAACACTCTGTCATTGATTGTTTGAGCAACATTGTAGGCTAGGACAAAACAAGAGAAAATCGCATTCTCTAAATCCCTAATCCCATCTGTCCTCCGTCTTTCAGTTTGGCCTTTCTGAGGAGTAGCACAGTGAGAAAGTCAATATATTATGACTCATCTGGTATTTGGAAGAAGAGAACGATGTGGACAGGAGGAAATGAAGGGAAGAGACTGACAATAAAAGAAAAGAGAGATGGAGAGAATGAAGATGAAGAGGGAGTAATTAGGAATCCTGAGCTGGAGGGTGGAACATAATGAAAGAACTACTGAATGTAAGAAAGGAAAGACTGAGCCTTCCTCGCTCAACTTCATCATTTCACATAATGTCACGCTGACACATATCAAGGAGGCGGACATCTTAGCGTGATGACTCCTAAAGATGTTTCATCACGAATGAATGATAAGTGTGACATGTAAATAATGGCCTTGACACCCTGGTGAAGTGCTGCTCAACTAGACTGACTAAACGTCACTGGGAAATATGCCAGCTGTCCACGCGAATACAAACACAGGAAATGCAAGGTAAGAAGTCCAAACGTCTGGCGCGGATTCGTCATCACAGGACCAACGTCGCGCAGCCTAATTCTCTCTCAGCAGTGGCACCAATCAATTGTGCTGGAATTCAAAGAACGGCCGGCGTTCCCCAACTTGAGAGACCAAAGTTCACTTCTCACACTGGTTCATGGCTGTGATTCACTGTTGTGAATAGTAACGCGTTTTAATCACAGGCGGCGAAATTCCTGCTGTGTTATGCAAACCGCTCAAAAACCAAAGCATATACTGCCCATAGCAGCACCAGACACACACACACAGCAGCAACACACACACACACACACATGCGCACAGTTTCCTAAGCACCACCATCTTATTAACAGCGAGTGGTCCGGGAGTTAATTGGCCAAGTCTTATCTTGTCCTGGCAGGCTGAAGAGTGTCTTCAATGAGAGGACAATACTAAATCTGGCAGAAGCTCTTTATCCTGGGAGAACCTGCTCCACTGGCCACATTTTGCAGAAGACTGAAGACAGAAAGAGAGATAAAGAGAGCGGGAGGACGAGAAAACAGTGAAAATAATGACAAATAGAGAAAAAAATGATGGGAACGTAGCGAGAAGAAAAGAGAGAGAAAGAAACCCAGGCTGAGACAGAAGCGTGACATCACAGCAGAATATTCATGGGTTTGTGTGTTGGGTAATTAATACAATCATCAGACTTCTCTGTACTTTGGGAGAAGCAATTCAAGGGATATTGGGAGAATTGAAGTCTATGAAACAATCTTGCTGGGACTAGCTGATCCAATAGGCTTCCAGTAATTACGCTAACGCTAGATAGCGAACGCTGATAAGAAAATACCTTCAACTTCCATCAAACTGCACAAAGGCATAGAATAGGCGGTATCGCTTAGTTCATCTGACTCTGAGAAGGTGAAGAAAAAGAGGGACGTATTGCCAAAATCCCATTAACTCAAACCATACAATAGCTCACTGTTTCACTCTGAAACCAATGGCATTACAGAACCAGGGGGAATAGTGGTATGAGACCTGACATAATGTGTACATAGGATGACATAGAGGCCAAGGCTGACTCTCATCACAGAACCCAAACGGGGAGAGAGGAGATGTTCCATCTGGTTTATGTCCTCACCTGTAACAGCTGGAGACAACCTGCTGGGTGAAACTCACTACACTGACATGTTCAAATAAGCTGTCACACCTGACAACTATTCTGGGAGAGGGAGAAAGTGAAATGAGAGAAATGAGAGAACAAGAGAAGAGAAGACACACATGGAGAGAGTAAAGAGAGAGAAGAAAAAGGTAGAGAGGTAGGAAAAGAAAGAGAGAAAGGATAGTGTGAGAGATAGAGGATAGTGTGAGAGATAGAAGATAGTGTGAGAGATAGAGGATAGTGTGAGAGATATAGGATAGTGTGAGAGATAGAGGATAGTGTGAGAGATATAGGATAGTGTGAGAGATAGAAGATAGTGTGAGAGATAGAAGATAGTGTGAGAGATAGAGGATAGTGTGAGAGATATAGGATAGTGTGAGAGATAGAGGATAGTGTGAGAGATAGAAGATAGTGTGAGAGATAGAGGATAGAGTGAGAGATAGAAGATAGTGTGAGAGATAGAAGATAGTGTGAGAGATAGAGGATAGTGTGAGAGATAGAAGATAGTGTGAGAGATAGAGGATAGTGTGAGAGATAGAAGATAGTGTGAGAGATAGAAGATAGTGTGAGAGATATAGGATAGTGTGAGAGATAGAAGATAGTGTGAGAGATATAGGATAGAGTGAGAGATAGAAGATAGTGTGAGAGATATAGGATAGAGTGAGAGATAGAAGATAGTGTGAGAGATAGAAGATAGTGTGAGAGATAGAAGATAGTGTGAGAGATATAGGATAGTGTGAGAGATAGAGGATAGTGTGAGAGATAGAAGATAGTGTGAGAGATAGAAGATAGTGTGAGAGATAGAGGATAGTGTGAGAGATATATGATAGTGTGAGAGATAGAGGATAGTGTGAGAGATAGAAGATAGTGTGAGAGATATAGGATAGAGTGAGAGATAGAAGATAGTGTGAGAGATAGAGTATAGTGTGAGAGATATAGAAGATAGTGTGAGAGATAGAAGATAGTGTGAGAGATAGAAGATAGTGTGAGAGATAGAGGATAGTGTGAGAGATATAGGATAGTGTGAGAGATAGAGGATAGTGTGAGAGATAGAAGATGGTGTGAGAGATATAGGATAGAGTGAGAGATAGAGGATAGTGTGAGAGATAGAAGATAGTGTGAGAGACATAGGATAGTGTGAGAGATAGAAGATAGTGTGAGAGATATAGGATAGAGTGAGAGATAGAGGATAGTGTGAGAGATAGAGGATAGTGTGAGAGATAGAGGATAGTGTGAGAGATAGAAGATAGTGTGAGAGATAGAGGATAGTGTGAGAGATAGAAGATATTGTGAGAGATAGAAGATAGTGTGAGAGATATAGGATAGTGTGAGAGATATAGGATAGTGTGAGAGATAGAGGATAGTGTGAGAGATAGAGGATAGTGTGAGAGATAGAGGATAGTGTGAGAGATAGAGGATAGTGTGAGAGATAGAGGATAGTGTGAGAGATAGAAGATAGTGTGAGAGATAGAGGATAGTGTGAGAGATAGAGGATAGTGTGAGAGATATAGGATAGTGTGAGAGATAGAGGATAGTGTGAGAGATAGAAGATAGTGTGAGAGATATAGGATAGAGTGAGA
Source organism: Dallia pectoralis (assembly GCA_029465975.1). NCBI lineage: Eukaryota > Metazoa > Chordata > Actinopteri > Esociformes > Umbridae > Dallia > Dallia pectoralis. Next base: position 22,869,449 of record CM055733.1, read on the forward strand.
TATAGAAGATAGTGTGAGAGATAGAAGATAGTGTGAGAGATAGAGGATAGTGTGAGAGATAGAAGATAGTGTGAGAGATATAGGATAGTGAGAGATAGAGGATAGTGTGAGAGATAGAGGATAGAGTGAGAGATAGAAGATAGTGTGAGAGATAGAAGATAGTGTGAGAGATAGAAGATATTGTGAGAGATAGAAGATAGTGTGAGAGATATAGGAGATAGTGTGAGAGATATAGGATAGTGTGAGAGATAGTGGATAGTGTGAGAGATAGAGGATAGTGTGAGAGATAGAGGATAGTGTGAAAGATAGAAGATAGTGTGAGAGATAGAGGATAGTGTGAGAGATAGAAGATAGTGTGAGAGATAGAGGATAGTGTGAGAGATAGTGGATAGTGTGAGAGATAGAGGATAGTGTGAAAGATACTGGATAGTGTGAGAGATATAGGATAGTGTGAGAGATAGAGGATAGTGTGAGAGATAGAGGATAGTGTGAGAGATATATGATAGTTTGAGAGATATAGGATAGTGTGAGAGATAGAGGATAGTGTGAGAGATAGAGGATAGTGTGAGAGATATAGGATAGAGAGGATTTCGTTCAACAGTTCTATTAAAAAAAAACATGAACGGAGAAATCATAGACTGAATAAAAACAAATTGTGCTACACTAGCTGCTAACTACAAAACAGCCATGACCTCAAATAAACACTCACTCGAATATAGCAACGTGACATGAAAACAATGCCAAGCAAAGTGAAATAAAGCCCTGAGAAGAAACTAGCCCAACTCTAATCATCCTTGGTGTGTGTAATGAAAACAAACTAGCCACCCAACAGGAACTAGCAGTGTGCACCCCACTAACAGACCAAACTAGCAGTGTGCACCCCACTAATAGACCAAACTAGCAGTGTGCACCCCACTAACAGACCAAACTAGCAGTGTGCACCCCACTAACAGACCAAACTAGCAGTGTGCACCCCACTAATAGACCAAACTAGCAGTGTGCACCCCACTAACAGACCAAACTAGCAGTGTGCACCCCACTAATAGACCAAACTAGCAGTGTGCACCCCACTAATAGACCAAACTAGCAGTGTGCACCCCACTAATAGACCAAACTAGCAGTGTGCACCCCACTAACAGACCAAACTAGCAGTGTGCACCCCACTAATAGACCAAACTAGCAGTGTGCACCCCACTAACAGACCAAACTAGCAGTGTGCACCCCACTAATAGACCAAACTAGCAGTGTGCACCCCACTAATAGACCAAACTAGCAGTGTGCACCCCACTAATAGACCCGGAGTGGGAACAAAAAGTGCTCACTAGTGACATTAAATCTCTTTATAACCCTATCACTCTCTATAACCCTATCACTCTCTATAACCATATAACTCTCTATAACCCTATAAATCTCTCTATAACTGTCTATAACCCTAGTATTATCTCGACTGAACCCAACGTACCATACTCGTGCACACGCAAGCTGAGGGCATTCAGATCTCCGCAGGTAGGAACTCAAAATAAAAAACAGAGCCTTATCTATTCTTCCCCAGTACAATGTTTCAGAGGAGCACTACATTTTAAAAAGGTCCCGGCTAGGAGAGAGAATGTGTAGTGCTTTCTGAGAGATGGAGCGGAGGCCATCGCTGGTATAAATCTGAACGTGATAAGCCCTGGTGGAGAAAAAACATCTCTTAAACACACACCACACGTGATCTTATCTTCCAGAGTGACAAACAGTGGGATTTAGGGGGTCCTAAATCCACACCACACAAACCTGTTGAGCAAACTCACAGATGCCCAAACTCCCAGCTCTGGTGGACATGTGATGTGGACAATATCAAGGACAATATCCTGGGAGAAAGAAAGAAGAACCGGTGAAAAGTAGGACCATGTGTGGTGTGTTATGTTGGACTGGCCGGTCCGTGGGAACGTTTCAGACTGCACTGGAGTAAACCCTGTAGGGCAGAACCCCTTGTGACAGAACCCTGTTTGGCAGAACCTCGTTTGATAGAACCATGTGTGGCAGAACCCCGTGTGGCAGAACCCTGTTTGGCAGAACCCCGTGTGACAGAACCCTGTTTGGCAGAACCTCGTTTGACAGAACCCTGTTTTGCAGAACCCCGTGTGACAGAACCCTGTTTGGCAGAACCCTGTGTGGCAAAACCCTGTTTGGCAGAACCTCGTTTGACAGAACCCTGTGTGGCAGAACCCCGTGTGGCAGAACCCTGTTTGGCAGAACCCCGTTTGGCAGAACCCTGTTTGGCAGAACCCTGTGTGACAGAACCCTGTTTGGCAGAACCTCGTTTGACAGAACCCTGTTTGGCAGAACCCCGTGTGGCAGAACCCTGTTTGGCAGAACCCTGTGTGGCAGAACCCTGTTTGGCAGAACCTCGTTTGACAGAACCCTGTGTGGCAGAACCCCGTGTGACAGAACCCTGTTGGTATCTCAGTGGTAGAGTGCATGCTTTGTATGTATGACGTCCAGGGTTCAATCCCCAGCTTCTCCCCAGGTCGCCGTTGCTAATGAGAAATTGTTCTCAATCGGCTTACCTGGTAAAATAAAAAAATATGAAAGAAAAATGCAATGGAACACTGCAGTTACAAGTTTTACTTTTTTACTTTTTGACGCCATTGTGATCTGTTTCCTTGCCTCATGTTACATTTGACCAGCCACTCTGGCAGCTTCAATGAGCATGAATTAGTCAGGAGCCTATGCAAATGTCAAAGTGAGATTCATTTTAATATTATAATCATATCACAATGTATCTTATCCCTGCATATTCATGGAATTTTTGAATTATTTATGCTACCCTTTGGCCAAAAAGTCAGGTTTTAACATCCCCAAAAGGGACTTTAGACACCTACACTTTTAGAGTTATTAGAGGAATGAGGGAGGGAGAGAGAGAAGGAATGAGGGAGAGAGAGAGAGAGAGAAGGAATGAGGGAGAGAGAGAGAGAACGAATGAGAATGAGAGGAGAGGGAACCAGCGAGCGAGGGATCAGGGGGACCAATCGAGAGACAGACAGGAAGCACCTGGCGCGTTCCTGTTATACCCCTCGTTCACCACAGGGAGCGCTCTATCACAAGAAACCAGGTGATTTAACTTCTGAGTGGATGTCAGTCTGAATTGTACCGAGCTAGAAACATGACTGGGCCGAGTCACAGAGCAAATACAATCTGACACTGTTTGCAACAAAAAGAAAAGACGAAACCAACAAGAAGAAGAATCATTCAAGTCTCCGTTGTGGATCATCAACCCAGCGAAGATCAATAAAGCAAATGAAGTTGAATTAATTAAGCAGTTGTATTGACGACATTGTCAGGGGCGAACAGGTGGAAGAGTGAGTTATCAGCAGGACATCAGTAATAAATACATTATATAGGGTTGGCCAAATAATTGAATCTTGAGGAACACCCATAAATACCGCCCTGTCAGACAAATAACGCGTAATTCCCCCACTAGACAGTCCTCGGAGAACCCTAGAGTTGTGGAGTCAATTAAACAGGACACGAAGACGATGAACTGTGTGGAAGGCAGTAGCCAAACCAATTAAAAGTGCCACATTATAGTGTTTTTCGTGATCTTTAGAGGTGCTGAGATACAGTCATGATACATGGCCTGTTTAAACCGCTGAAACCATATCTAACTGCGGGACACAAGACACTCAACAGTTACCAGATATCAGGGCATTAAAATCACACAGCTCATTTACATATTTACCTTTTGCTTTTTACTTGTTGAAAACGAGATGGTGCCTCACAATAGTTTTTATCAGGAAACATTTCAAATAAATAAAACAAACTAAATGTCACTTTGCGAAAAGTATATTGCCTAGGTAGATATAGCTTTGACTTATGGAGACCAGATTAAATAGCCAGCAATGAGGGCAATTCTTTTTCTTAAAAATAAGAAAAAAGCAGAAATAGAACGGACGTCAAAGATAAAACAAAGCTGGTTTAAAAAGAGGTTAGAAATGAGGTTAAATTGTAAACTGCCACCACGTTGCTTTAGCTATTAGAGTGGTTTTGGCGAGTGGGGGATTTTCACACCAGTAATATCAGTCTCTCTGAGGTTGGCTTTGATGTGGCAGGGTGACACAAGATAAGCTCCTCTGCTGAAATATTCCCCCTGTAGACCTGTGGCTGCTCCATTAGCAGAGACTCCAGTAGGCACCTTGCTCATACACACGCTCACACACACACGCTCAAACACACACGCTCACACACACACACACCTGGTGTACACACACGCCGAGCTCACATATGAGATGCCAGACACACTCGTGAATCAACATGCAGTCTCTCACACACGCCAAAACACAAACTGCTAGTTGATAATACCTTTGAAATATGGTGAACACAAACATTTTCCTTTTACCGTCTCTCACAATGACAATTAAATGATGATGCCATTTTTATTTGTCCTAAATTGAGGTTAAAATTGGTGGAGAACGGTTCCGAGCGTGAGACAGGTAATACAAGCGTTCTCACACATCCTTGTACACGCCCAGCTACACATCCTGTTCTCCCTGTGCCTTCTGTTAACAGGGCTACTCCGGGCCCTACAAGCTGATGGGAGACACCCAGAAGGTTAGACTGCTGGAGACTGAATGTAAGCGGCAAATTGAACGTGAAGTAACCATTACACAGGGGACTAATCCCGCCAAGCTGACGCGTGAGTCTCACCAACCCCTGGAGGAGTAGAGGCTGTTGGCGCTGGCTAATGGGGAACCTAATGGAATCCTAACTCCTGTGAGTGGATATCTCAAGCTTACCGGATCATTTCACTCGCACTCTTTAACCCCGGAGTTAGGTTTTTTAGCACACCTTTGGGTTTTGTTCCTGCAAAATAAAATGTATATATATATTCGTGGCTGTAAGTGTGTGTGTGTGTGTGTACGCGCGCGTGCCCTGCGGACTATGACTCCACTGCAGACTCGGGATTCTGTAATTAATTGCCGCCTGCAGCACCCTCTCCGCGTTTCCGTGGCAACCCTCCCGAGCGCTGATGTCACCATCCCGAGACACAAAGACGGGGGCCACAGAGGACTACATGAACCGACGTGAGGGGGAAAAGAGGGGGACGGAAGAGAGAAAAACAGTAGAGCGATTGGGCGAGGGCCAGGTAGAGGGAGACAGGAAGGGAGGAAGAGAGACAACAGGGAAGGATGAGGAGAGACAGGTAGGCAGACAGGCCACAAACATTACCCGTAACCTCTAGAGCAAAACGTGAGGAAACCCCCTGCCGTCTGTACAAGTAAATTGTAGTGAGCAACGTTGCCGACAGTTATTGTAACAGCAACATGTTATTCATCGTAACCATGCATTATGCAAATCAGCCGTACAAACAGGAAGACAAGGTGAAAAGGGTGAAAAGAATAACTGAAATCATCGGTTAAATAACACCAGGTGACATTGTTATAAGTCATATGTTACCGTTTCAAATTGAATGAAAACAACTCTCCTTTCTTTCTCTTCTCATTCTCTGTTCTCGCTCCTCCACTATCTCCCTCCCTCCCACCTATGTCCTCTCTTTTTAATCTCCTCTTCCCTTTCTCCCTGCCACATCCTACCTGACAACGATAAGGGAAAACTGTCCTCCTCTGGCTGGTGGAATCACAGGTTATTGTCTTTACCAGTGATAATCTAAAATCATTACATGTGGTGTAGAACATCTCAATATAACATCCACTGTAGCTTGTAAACCTTCACATAATCTCTTCTATTGATTTTCTTCCACTTTCTCTCCCTCTGACTCATTGTCTCTCTGACTCCGCCTCTCTAACTCTGCCTCTCTGACTCCGCCCCACTATGACTCCGCCCCACACTGACTCCGCCCCACACTGACTCCGACTCACTCTGACTCCGCCCCACTCTGACTCCGCGCCACACTGACTCCGCGCCACACTGACTCCGCGCCACACTGGCTCCGCCCCACACTGGCTCCGCCCCACACTGACTCCGCCCCACACTGACTCTGCCCCACACTGACTCCGCCCCACTCTGACTCCGCCTCACTCTGACTCCGCCTCACCCTGACTCCGCCTCACTCTGACTCCGCCTCACTCTATCTGGTTCAATATAATTACTCTGCAAGGCCAATGTAAGCCGCAGGTAAACCTTGTCAAACAGCACAGAGGAATGACAGAAGAGTATTCAAACGAAACCGCTCAACAAATTGGAATTGATTATCTCATGAATTTCTGAGTGATTACATTATTCAGCCCGGTGTCATAGACCAAAACAACACACTGTGTCTTTCCGTTAAAGATACAAGCTCACTGATGGCCTCTAGCCTGACATTTAACACAGAAGGAATAGGATGTAGCTAATAACTGATCCGGAATCAGAGTTAAGGTTAGAATGGAGGGCACAGTGAAACTCCAGACAGCTCATTGGTTCTAAAGCACACCGTCACTCTCCAAATAGATTAGCCTGCCTCAGCGATAGTAACTGTTGCCATGTCTAGCTAAGCAACAATTGGCTTTCCTTGCCAAGCACCAGTGATGTTTGGGAAATCCCAGGGGCTACTGAAGGAACCAGCCAGAGATGACGGGATAGATGGGTTACCATGGAAACCAGATGAGAGAGCTGATTACGGAGAGATCAGTGGGGCTCTTAGTGATGTCACTGAGATCGCTGCTATATGGCGGTGCAGACACACACACACACACATATACACACACACAGACAGACAGACAGACAGACAGACAGACACACAGACACACACACACACACAGACACACACACACACACACACACACACACACAAACACACACACACCCACACACAGACACACACACACAGACAGACAGACACACACACACACACACACACACACACAGACACACCCACACACAGACACACAGACACACCGACACACACACACACACACACACACACACACATGAGGTGGTAATGAGCCGGTCTCCGTTTCTTTCTTCTCAGGTTGGTCTACTCTGTCATTAGCCGCGTGCTTCACATTCACCATCAAAGTCCCAGTTTCAAAGTTCATTTGACTCCTTTGATCTTCTGTCACTGATGCCTCTAAAGACCCTCCAGTGAAATCATTCACTACGACAACCCTCAGGTGGTCCACACTGACGCAGTTGTGTGTGTGTGCGCATGATTGTGTGTGTGTGTGTGTGCACATTATTGTTTGTGTGTGTGTGTGTGTGTGTATGTGTTTGTGTGTGCACATTATTGTGTGTGTGTGTGTGTGATTTTGTGTATGTGTGTGTGTGCATGATTGTGTGTGTGTGTGTCGTACCTATCAGCTCTTTGTTTCTTATATCCAGGGCCATATTCCTGAGGGCCGTGGCAACAGCACACACCACACGGTCGTTGTCTATCCTCAACAACTCCACCAAGATGGGCAGACCCTTCTCTTTACGCACCGCAGCCCGGATATACACAGACCACTGTGGAGACAGGGGGAAGAGTTAGACTGGCGGACCACAGGGGAGACAGGGGGAAGAGTTAGACTGACAGACCACTGTGGAGACAGGGGGAAGAGTTAGACTGGCGGACCACTGTGGAGACAGGGGGAAGAGTTAGACTGGCGGACCACTGTGGAGACAGGGGGAAGAGTTAGACTGGCGGACCACTGTGGAGACAGGGGGAAGAGTTAGACTGGCGGACCACTGTGGAGACAGGGGGAAGAGTTAGACTGGCGGACCACGGTGGAGACAGGGGGAAGAGTTAGACTGGCGGACCACAGAAGACACAGACTAGTCAACCAACAAAGACA
>CM055733.1:22882202-22914702 GCA_029465975.1 Dallia pectoralis
ATTATCTTCCTCTGCCTATCTGGTCTCTCTAATTATCTTCCTCTGCCTATCTGGTCTCTCTAATTACCTTCCTCTGCCTATCTGGTCAATCATTACCTTCCTCTGCCTATCTGGTCTCTCTAATTATCTTCCTCTGCCTATCTGGTCTCTCTAATTATCTTCCTCTGCCTATCTGGTCTCTCTAATTATCTTCCTCTGCCTATCTGGTCTCTCTAATTATTTTCCTCTGCCTATCTGGTGTCTCTAATTATCTTCCTCTGCCTATCTAGTCTCTCTAATTATCTTCCTCTGCCTATCTGGTCTCTCTAATTATCTTCCTCTGCCTATCTAGTCTCTCTAATTATCTTCCTCTGCCTATCTGGTCTCTCTAATTATTTTCCTCTGCCTATCTGGTGTCTCTAATTATCTTCCCCTGCCTATCTGGTCTCTCTAATTACCTTCCTCTGCCTATCTGGTGTCTCTAATTATCTTCCCCTGCCTATCTGGTCTCTCTAATTATCTTCCTCTGCCTATCTGGTCTCTCTAATTATCTTCCTTTGCCTATCTGGTCTCTCTAATTACCTTCCTCTGCCTATCTGGTCACTCTAATTACCTTCCTTTGCCTATCTGGTCTCTCTAATTATCTTCCTCTGCCTATCTGGTCTCTCTAATTATCTTCCTCTGCCTATCTGGTCTCTCTAATTATCTTCCTCTGCCTATCTGGTCTCTCTAATTATTTTCCTCTGCCTATCTGGTGTCTCTAATTATCTTCCCCTGCCTATCTGGTCTCTCTAATTACCTTCCTCTGCCTATCTGGTGTCTCTAATTATCTTCCCCTGCCTATCTGGTCTCTCTAATTATCTTCCTCTGCCTATCTGGTCTCTCTAATTATCTTCCTTTGCCTATCTGGTCTCTCTAATTACCTTCCTCTGCCTATCTGGTCTCTCTAATTACCTTCCTCTGCCTATCTGGTCTCTCTAATTATCTTCCTCTGCCTATCTGGTCTCTCTAATTATCTTCCTTTGCCTTCCCCACCCCCTAATGTGGCACTAGCTGGATGCAATTGGAAGCTGTATTGATCATCCAGGAAATGAATGCTTTGACATCATGCTGTTGATTTTCTTTATGATTTGGGTTTATTGACTTATGAAATATTCAATATTACTGGAAGCAATTTGTTTGATTTCCAGAATTGTTATTTATGAATGTTGTGCATTTGCAAAAGCTAATTGGTGTGTGTTCATTAACAAACTTGCCATTTCTACAGAAAATAAATGAAAAAGGATGAGTGTTGAGTTAGAATTGGAGTTAGAGGACAGGGATAGGATGAGGACGGAAGGATGAGGACGGAAGGATGAGGACGGAAGGATGAGGACGGAAGGATGAGGACGGAAGGATGAGGACAGAAGGATGAGGACGGAAGGATGAAGACAGAAGGATGAGGACAGAAGGATGAGGACAGAAGGATGAGGACGGAAGGATGAGGACAGAAGGATGAGGACGGAAGGATGAGTGTTGGGTTTAGAGTTAGAGGACAGCACATCTAACAGAGCCATTTATCAGTCAGGTCAGGGAGGTGGGCAGAGAGCAACGTACATCCCATCAGAGTGAACTGAAGCCAATCATGTGTTTTAGTAATGACCAGACAGACAGTCAATTAAGCGTTCCAGCTCTGGGCTTTGTGTTCAGACTGAAGGTCAAGTCATCTCCTCTGCCTTCTGAATACCAAACACACACACACACACACACACACACACACACACACACACACACACACACACACACACACACACACACACACACACAGGCTACTGTATTGCTAACAGAGACATTAGCTCTGACAGATGTGAGCTGTGAATACAATATCAGTTCACATGGAATAAATGGCGGAGGTCGTTCACGACATAATGGTCAGGTTGAGTTGAGTTATGCTAATTCATCAACACGATCAACTGACTGTGTGTTGGGAAACACTAATGTTTCTGAACGTCTAACAGATCCAAATGCCACGTAACGTCCTGGTTGTGAGTAGAGATTGGATAAGTCCTCATTTATAGAAAGCTTGAGATGTGGGAGGACATCTTCAGTTTCAAGTTAATAGAGCCGGTAGGACACACACAAACCCTGCATGCCTTCACACACACACACATGAACACACACACACACATGAACACACACACAGTCATATTGAAGCAGTTAGGACACACACAACACCTGCATGCCTTCACACACACACACACACACACACACACACACACACACACACACACACACACACACACACACACACACACACACACACACACACACACACACACACACACACAGTTCTAATGAAGCAGAAGCCTTATTTTCTGCATCACTCCCAGACTGCCCTGCTGTAGCTTGTGTGTCATTAGAGACCACTTGTACGGGTAACATCTACCAGGAGGACAATAAAGTTGTGGAATAAAAATAAGCAAACACATATCATAATCAAATTCTTACTGTGGTGCTGCCATAGTCACCCTTAAGAGGTCACATAAATCTGGTCACATCTCAACTAATAGTTTAATCAATGCTGAATCTCAGAGGAACAGGGTCCCCATCTTGCCTTCCTGTTCTAATGAAGGGCCTGTGTAGCCACGGTGATGTAGAACATTGGTTTGTGGACTGTGTAATCACAGTGTTCTAGAACAGTGGTTTGTGGAATGTGTAATCACAGTGTTCTAGAACAGTGGTTTGTGGACTGTGTAATCACAGTGTTCTAGAACAGTGGTTTGTGGACTGTGTAATCACAGTGTTCTAGAACATTGGTTTGTGGACTGTGTAATCACAGTGTTCTAGAACAGTGGTTTGTGGAATGTGGAATCACAGTGTTCTAGAACAGTGGTTTGTGGAATGTGGAATCACAGGGTTCTAAATTAGAACATGGGTGTGTGCACAGTGTGTAATTATACTATTTTTTATTACTATACTATTCACATGCTGGAGTGGGTTGTGTCATGATAATATTTTGTATTAGAACGTGTTGGTATAGCCTGTGCAGTTAGTATGAGACAGACTACATGCTGGTGTAGACTGTGTAATAAACTGGAAACAGACCACATGCTGGTATAGACTGTGCAATAAGCATGGGACAGACTACATGCTGGTGTAGACTGTGTCATAAACTAAATACAGACCACATGCTGGTATAGACTGTGTAATAAACTAGATACAGACCACATGCTGGTATAGACTGTGTAATAAACTAGATACAGACCACATGCTGGTATAGACTGTGTAATAAAGTAGATACAGACCACATGCTGGTATAGACTGTGTAATAAAGTAGATACAGACCACATGCTGGTATAGACTGTGTAATAAACTAGATACAGACCACATGCTGGTATAGACTGTGTAATAAACTAGATACAAACCACATGCTGGTATAGACTGTGTAATAAACTAAATGCAGACCACATGCTGGTATAGACTGTGTAATAAACTAGATACAGACCACATGCTGGTATAGACTGTGTAATAAACTAGATACAGACCACATGCTGGTATAGACTGTGTAATAAACTAAATGCAGACCACATGCTGGTATAGACTGTGTAATAAACTAGATACAGACCACATGCTGTTATAGACTGTGTAATAAACTAAATGCGGCCACATGCTGGTATAGACTGTGTAATAAACTAGATACAGACCACATGGTCTCTGAGAGGGGGGGGCATATTCAGCCAGCAGAATCCCTCGCTGACAGATGAGTCTATCAATATGACACAGAGGCAATACTGCCACAGTCTAGTCTGTATCACAGTGTCAGTCTCAATTACACTGCTATAAACTCAGAGAGGGGAAGGAAAAGAGAGCGGGGGGAGATGGAAGGAAGAGACGGGGAGATGGAAGGAAGAGAGGGAGAGATGGAAGGAAGAGAGGGAGAGATGGAAGGAAGAGAGGGAGAGATGGAAGGAAGAGAGGGAGGGATGGAAGGAAGAGAGGGGGAGATGGAAGGAAGAGAGGGAGGGATGGAAGGAAGAGAGGGAGAGATGGAAGGAAGAGAGGGGGAGATGGAAGGAAGAGAGGGGGTTGATTCAGGGGGAGGAGCCTGATTGGTTCAGCTAATGAACTGTTGGAATGGTAAAACAAGTATAATGTATGTATGTGTGTGTGTGTGTGTGTGTGTGTGTGTGTGTATATGTGTGTGTGTGTGTGTGTGTCCTCACCCTGCATATGTAAAAATCTCCCCGCAGGTCACTGGTCATATCCAGCTGTTAATGAGCCTGTTAGCTTTTAGCGCTAACATTACTAATTTATTACGCGTCACTCTCTATAAATCCCATCTAATCAATTAGCATACTTTGTTAGCTAATTGCTTATTGAACGCGGTCAGCCCAGTATTAAATCAAGCGCACATTAAAAATCTTTATAGGAGTTATTCTTAGCAGTTGAACGACCATCTCCCATCCTAGGAGGAGTTTAGCCATAACATGAAGGCACAGCATGTAAGACTTATATACTAACCATTACATTGTCGCATATCTAATTGGCTTAGAGGAACATTTGAAATTGTTAAAATTGTTTTTCAATGAAGTCGTAGGAAGTGTAAAAAACGATTAGCATCAGATGGCTATCTTTGCTTTCTGAGAAATGACCTAAGGGTGATGAGGAAAGGAACAGTGTGTGTGTGTGTGTGTGTGTGTGGGTGTGTGTGTGTACATGTGTGTGTGGGTGTGTGTGGGTGTGTGTGGGTGTGTGTGTGTGTGTGTATATGTGTGTGTGTGTGTGTGTGTGTGTGTGTGTGTGTATATGTGTGTGGGTGTGTGTGTGTGGGGGTGTGTGTGTGTGTCTGTCTGTGTGTGTGTGTGTGTGTGGGTGTGTGTGTGTGTGTGTGTATATGAGAATCCAATCTGTTTTTCTCCCTCAGGTGTGCATCTATTTCTAACCTTGTGGGGTCCAAATGTCCTCAAAATAGCAACACATGGCAAGTCAGTCATCACTAGTGAGGACATTCTGCCGGTCTTCCCGAAATTCCTGGGTTTAGGGGTTAAAGGTCAGGTTAATAATGTGGGTTTAGGGGTTAAAGGTCAGAGTAATAATGGGGGTTTAGGGGCTAAAGGTCAAGGTAATAATGGGGGTTTAGGGGTTAAAGGTCAGCATAATAATGGGGGTTTAGGGGTTAAAGGTCAGCGTAATAATGGGGGTTTACAGGTTAAAACAAAGACACACACATATCTAACATTAAAGCGTAATTTACATTAAACAATAACAAAAAGAAAATACTTAAAAATAAATATTAGGAGACACCCCAATATTAAACACACACCTACACCATGCAAGGCCTCAGGTGCTCGGCAAAATACAATCTGTTTCCACCTTTAATTTGCAATAATTTTAGGTCATGTTTCCCAGCAGGCATTGGGTGTCTCCTGGTGTCCTCACAGACACACCAGTGTGGACGTCGTCCTTCTGACAGTCCTGGTGACAGCCTTAGTGTGTGTGTGTGTGTGTATTCCTTGCAGAATGCCAACAACTAGGCAGCAGAGTGCCAGAACAACAGAAACCATCGCCAACATATTAATATCTCACACAGCTATCTAATCACAGCAGCCTTATTAAACACTTTAGAGAGTCAGCAAAAGTGCTATGAAGAGAGAAACGGGTGGATAGGGAAGGAGGGAGGGAAAGACAGAGAGAGAGAGGGAGGGAGAGAGAGAGGGGGGGAAGGTAGGGTGAGATGGAGAGAGGGAGGGAGAGAGAGTGGGAGAGAGGGGGAGGAAGGTAGGGTGAGAGAGAGAATGAGGGTAAGAGAGGGAGGGAGGGAGGGTGAGAAAGGGAGAAAAACAGAGATGGAGAGACGGAAGGGGAAAGACACTAAACGAGAGAGAAAGACTAACCAAGCAATTCCAGAGGTATTTGTGTCAGCTGTAACCTAGGGAACGACTTCTGTATTTTTATAAACTTGAAGGTTCTTTTCGCTTCCAACACCACTTGCAGATATTAACTGTGATTGTCCAGGTTCCTTTAATACAATTCCGGTTTATCTGGTCAAGTTTTTTATTCAATTTTGTTAGCACAATCTCCAATCCCCGTTGCGATTGTTTATTCTTTATGATGCATTTTATACGTGCAAATGTTTGGACACATTAGCCGTATTCTGAGAAGTTTGCCTATTCTAGTCAGAAACATTATCTGTCGACTAGCTAACGTATCTATAGCTCTACAGTAGCTAATCAGCCTTACAGTACTATGAGGCACTAGCGTAATATGTGTTAGTACGTATCTACAGCTCTACAGTAGCTAATCAGACTTACAGTACTATGAGGCACTAGCGTAATATGTGTTAGTACGTATCTATAGCTCTACAGTAGCTAATCAGACTTACAGTACTATGAGGCACTAGCGTAATATGTGTTAGTACGTATCTATAGCTCTACAGTAGCTAATCAGACTTACAGTACTATGAGGCACTATCGTAATATGTGTTAGAACAGTTTGCAGATCAGTTTAGCCATAGTTTTGAAGCTTCTGCCAGTAATTTAGAGAATATGCAGAAAAATAACAACTTTGGTTCAGGGGGAAGGGGGAGGAGAATTAGAGTGGATGGAAGAGGGATGACGGTTGAGGGGGAAAGGGAGTAGGGGGAGGAGGAGAGGGAGGAGGAAGGGGAGGAGGAGAGGGAGGAGGAAGGGGAGAGGGAGTAGGGGGAGGAGGGGAAGGTGGAGAGGGAGGAGGGGAAGGTGGAGAGGGAGTAGGGGGAGGAGGGGGGAAGGTGGAGAGGGAGGAGGGGAAGGTGGAGAGGGAGTAGGGGGAGGAGGAGAGGGAGGAGGGGAAGGTGGAGAGGGAGGGGGGAGGAGGGGAAGGTGGAGAGGGAGGAGGGGAAGGTGGAGGGGGAGGAGGGGGAGGTGGAGAGGGAGGAGGGGAAGGTGGAGAGGGAGTAGGGGGAGGAGGGGAAGGTGGAGAGGGAGGAGAGGGAGGAGGGGAAGGTGGAGAGGGTGGAGGGGGAGGAGGGGAAGGTGGAGAGGGAGGAGGGTAAGGTGGAGAGGGAGGAGGGGAAGGTGGAGAGGGAGGAGGGGAAGGTGGAGAGGGAGGAGGGTAAGGTGGAGAGGGAGGAGGGGAAGGTGGAGAGGGAGGAGGGGAAGGTGGAGAGGGAGGAGGGTAAGGTGGAGAGGGAGGAGGGGAAGGTGTAGAGGGGAGCACCAGGCTACAGCTGTCTATTAAAGGACATATGGACCATCACATTCATTAGATGCTTCATTTCATATTTGCATATAGACGGCCCCTATCTATTTCTCTCTGTCAGACACACAGACACACACAGACACACAGACACACACACGCACACACACACCTGAAGCCACCAGATCATTCCCATCTGTATCGCTCTAACGTCATTTATGATTCCAGAGATTGATTCAGTTTTACCACCCACACTTTCTAGAGGGACTGTTTGTTTTCTATAATACCAGAGTTTGTTCATTCAACATGTAAACATTTTCGAACGGATCATCAGAGTAGAGTTTACGGAATAAAAACCATTGAGATTAGAAGTATTACCTGTGGAAGTGCTTCATGTAAAAAAAAACATCTACAGCTGGCGACTTTGGCAGATTTTAAGGAATGTTTCAGCTCCTCACCCCTGGTTCAGAATATACAGGAGTAACAGAACACTACAGGAAGTCATTGTAACACTGTGAATCTGTGAAACCTGTGGAACATTGTGCAAAGGTTCCGATTACTGATTAGAATGTCAGAATTCAGAATTTGGCTGAAGTAATTTTGCACAGAACGTCCCGGACTACTGTGTGAGAGATGTAGGAGCACTGACACAGACCGGAGGATAAATACGAACCTCTCAAAGGCGTCAGAATGTCTTCCTTTGAAATAATTAAACGGCCTGAGAAATACTTTTCCAAAGAATTCCCTCACCCTTGGTGAGCAGAATGTTCTAGTGACGTAGAGTGATTTGTGTTCTCCGGAGTGCGACACACACACACACACACACACACACACACACACACACACACACACACACACACACACACACACACACACACACACACAGGTCTGCTCTACATGAAAGTACTTGCTGTCTCTCACTTTTCTTCCTTTTGAGTTTTGCAGTGACAAAAGCATCTCCACTCGGCGTGTGTGTGTGTGCGTGCGTGCTTGCGTGTGTCTCCGGTGGGAATTTGGTTCAAAGTGTCTGAAGAGACCTGGGCTTCGTAATGTGATTTGCCCTCCTCGTCTGAATCCCATTTTGTGTGCGTGTGTGTTGGCGAGATAGCATTATACACATGTACACACACACACACACAAACACACACACACAGCTCATTTCTCTTACCATCGTTGCCACGGCGGCCCCTACAGTGATTCCCACCGAGGAGAAAAGCCAACAGTGGGGAGATATCTACCAACCCAACAGCATCGCTCAAAACCCACATTCCATATCACTCACGGCTGTATTAGTCAGGGACAACGTACATGGATTTAACATTAGTGCGTTCTAGTGGCCGGGTTGTAATACACACAGACTGAACATTACTGTGGTCTATGTGCCGGGCCCAGTTGATGTGCATGGAAAAATTAGATCACATATACGTAGTATGGACCAATCCACAGCAGATGTCATATAGAATAACCACATGGGCTTGTGGATCACATATACGTAGTATGGACCAATACACAGCAGATGTCATATAGAATAACCACATGGGCTTGTGGATCACATATACGTAGTATGGACCAATCCACAGCAGATGTCATATAGAATAACCACATGGGCGTGTGGATCACATATACGTAGTATGGACCAATCCACAGCAGATGTCATAGAATAACCACATGGGCTTGTGGATCACATATACGTAGTATGGACCAATCCACAGCAGATGTCATATAGAATAACCACATGGGCTGTGGTGCTGAGTTTCCACCTTAGGAGACACACACACACACCAAGTTTATTAACCAAGTTTAGGCCTGTAACTGTTGCTATGGAAACCACCCAGAGCTACAGACCAAAAAAGAGCGAGTGGAAAGGGGGAAGAGAGAGAGAGAGAGAGCGAGAGAGAGAAGAAAGGAGAAAGCGGAGGATGGAGAAAGAGCAAATGTCTATAAAGTGTGTGAGATGAGGAGATTAATAAATCCATAAATATGTTATGTGATGATGAGCGTTCACATTGTGCGCCGTGTATTTCTCCAGTCGTATGCATTAGTTATACCGCACACAGTGTGTTTCCCAATCTCACAAATGATTTCACCTTATCTGAAAATAATTCCATTGGCCCACGTTTATTGTAAGATACGATGAACACAGCGCTTTAGTGGTTCGTTTTTACAACTTCCTGAAGAGGCTACGGCCCCAATCTGATTGGTCGAGTCCACATCTGTCTGCCTATCTGATTGGTCGAGTCCACATCTGTCTGCCTATCTGTCTGCCGCCATTACAAATGTTAATGAAATCATCCACACCAAACAGAAGCAGAATCAAGGCAGAATCATCATACGTATTTAAATGATGCTAGCAGCTAACCAAACAGTGGTTCCAGTTGTTATAAAGCGAGGAGGGTGAACGTTTTTAAATGCTAAACGGTGCTTCTTCTGAAACAAGACAACACAATGACCAGACCCCTAAATAAACCCAGACATAATAGACGCCAAAATGAACAGATACCTCCCCATCTTCATTAAGATGGTATCGCCCTCCCAGAAGCCTCCAACCCCGTCCCTCCAACCCCGTCCTTCCGACCCCGTCCTTCGACCCCGTCCTTCCGACCCCGTCCTTCCAACCCCGTCCTTCCAACCTTGTCCTTCCAACCCCGTCCTTCCAACCCCGTCCTTCCAACCCCGTCCTTCCAACCCCGTCCTTCCAACCCCGTCCTTCCAACCCCGTCCTTCCAACCCCGTCCTTCCAACCTTGTCCTTCCAACCCTGTCCTTCCAACCCCGTCCTTCCAACCCCGTCCTTCCATACCCCCCTACTAGCCTACACTGATCAGGTCATAATGATAACATTCAAACAGTTCATTTAATCATTGCAGAGTTCGAAAGCACTTAAACACAGGAGCTAGATCTCCCTCACAGATAACCCCTTTAGCTACTAAGAGGCGGTCTCCAGTAAGGTTGAATTTTCTCTCCTCAGATGTTCAATAGAAGCAAAGACCTCTTTCAGGTGCAGATCTCCTGTGGTGTTGGTAGCATCAGTCTCCCACTGTCAGGTGGCTTCTGAAGCTGAGCAGGTCTGGTGCTGGTGGACCACATCATGTTCTCCTCATTCAGTCTGTATTTCTGTGGTCATTTCTCCTGCTCTGAGTCTCTCCTGTATTATATAGACCCCACCCTGTTCTCCTCATTCAGTCTGTATTTCTGTGGTCATTTCTCCTGCTCTGAGTCTCTCCTGTATTATATAGACCCCACCCTGTTCTCCTCATTCAGTCTGTATTTCTGTGGTCATTTCTCCTGCTCTGAGTCTCTCCTGTATTATATAGACCCCACCCTGTTCTCCTCATTCAGTCTGTATTTCTGTGGTCATTTCTCCTGCTCTGTGTCTCTCCTGTATTATATAGACCCCACCCTGTTCTCCTATTCAGTCTGTATTTCTGTGGTCATTTCTCCTGCTCTGAGTCTCTCCTGTATTATATGGGGGTTTATTGGGTCTACATTAAGTTTCCTCTGTAGACTCTCCACTTTAAAGTAAAAAGGTCAAGTATTTTTTTTACTTGATAAATGGTGTGGAAAAAAGCTTTGAGGTATCCAAAGTCCACTCAAAAGCTTTCCACAAAGCTTGTTCATTCTAATGTTGATGTCTATTTTTGTGTTCTGTTTTTCTTGTGTTTTACTCTGTATGCTGTTTCCTTAGCCAGGACTCACATGAACAAGAGATTCACATCTCAATGGTACCTCTCTGGTTGAATAAAGGATGAGTGGTAAATAAATAAACTGAATAGTTACAATTATCCTCATATAAATGCAACTGAACCTGTATAAGAGTTCCAATATGTTCAGACCCAGTTAGAAGAATGGAGAGACACACACACACACAACTCTTGCTTTTTTGATAAATATGTAGATATGAGCTAAAACATTTTTATGTCCACTTCTAATAAAGATTCCCAGGTCGTGTGAATGTGTACACTGAGACAAAACATGTCCATTGACGCCTGGTTGCATGGTTTGTTGTAACCCTAACCGCTCGGACAACTGTCAGTAAGAACTCGCCACTGCTGACCGGGAGCACCCCACAAGCTGACCGGGAGCACCCCACAAGCTGACCAGGAGAACCCCACAAGCTGACCGGGAGCACCCCACAAGCTGACCAGGAGAACCCCACAAGCTGACCAGGAGAACCCCACAAGCTGACCGGGAGCACCCCACAAGCTGACCAGGAGAACCCCACAAGCTGACCAGGAGAACCGCACAAGCTGACCAGGAGAACCCCACAAGCTGACCGGGAGCACCCCACAAGCTGACCGGGAGAACCCCACAAGCTGACCAGGAGAACCGCACAAGCTGACCAGGAGAACCCCACAAGCTGACCGGGAGCACCCCACA
Source organism: Dallia pectoralis (assembly GCA_029465975.1). Taxonomy (NCBI): domain Eukaryota; kingdom Metazoa; phylum Chordata; class Actinopteri; order Esociformes; family Umbridae; genus Dallia; species Dallia pectoralis. The sequence continues at coordinate 22,893,713 of CM055733.1, forward strand.
AGCTGACCGGGAGCACCCCACAAGCTGACCAGGAGAACCCCACAAGCTGAGCAGGAGAACCCCACAAGCTGACCAGGAGAACCCCACAAGCTGAGCAGGAGAACCCCACAAGCTGACCAGGAGCACCCCACAAGCTGACCGGGAGCACCCCACAAGCTGACCAGGAGAACCCCACAAGCTGACCAGGAGCACCCCACAAGCTGACCGGGAGCACCCCACAAGCTGACCGGGAGCACCCCACAAGCTGACCGGGAGCACCCCACAAGCTGACCGGGAGCAGCCCACAAGCTGACCAGGAGAACCCCACAAGCTGACCAGGAGAACCCCACAAGCTGACCAGGAGCACCCCACAAGCTGACCAGGAGCACCCCACAAGCTGACCAGGAGCACCCCACAAGCTGACCAGGAGCACCCCACAAGCTGACCAGGAGCACCCCACAAGCCTTGCTGTTACAGAGATGCTCTGAACCAGTCGTCTGACCATAACAGTTTGAACTTGACAAAGTCACTCAGGTCTTTGCCTCTTGTTTAGTTGTGTGTGTGTTTAGTTGTGTGTGTGTTTAGTTGTGTGTGTGCTTAGTTGTGTGTGTGCTTAGTTGTGTCTGTGTGTTTAGTTGTGTGTGTGTGTGTGTTTAGTTGTGTGTGTGCTTAGTTGTGTCTGTGTGTTTAGTTGTGTGTGTGTGTTTAGTTGTGTGTGTGTGTGTGTTTAGTTGTGTGTGTGCGTTCTCTGACTTACCTGAGGCAGCCGGTGGCGTTGCGCAGCACCTGGGACGTGTGTGTTTGTTGCTTGCGGTTGTCATGGAGATTGTGGGAGGAGTCCCAGGAGGAGGAGTGCGGGATGATGACGCTATTGGTCAGAACGGCCAACGCATCCTGGATGATGGGCATCTTCAGGGCGTCACATGACGACAGGTTCCACAACACACCTAAGGACACACACACACACACACACAGACGGTTTTAAACAAGCCGTGAGATAAGAGAGAAAGCAGGGAACCAATCCTCATTAAGATAACACGCTCAGACACATCTGACATCTGTCTCCCAGTGGTGTCGCAAGGACACACCTCAAATCCCTGGAGATCTGGAAACTCTCGTGTCTGAATAAGGTTTGAGTAGCGCAGGCTCCTGGGCTAACGCCTCTCTCCTGTGTCACATTTCAAGACCTCCAACCCCCACACTAACGCTGCTTAGAGTGATTCAATGGTGCTCTTCATTCCTTTATAAAATACATCACAGAGAGTTTTTTGAGTTTTGGGAGAAGCGTGCTTGATTTAAAATTCATTGATTGCTTTAGTGGAACTGGTACGCCTACTCTGCTGCTGTTCTGAAGAAACAAGATTCTCTGAAGAATTTCGATGTTCTGAAGGAACGCGATGTTCTGAGGTATCGAGATATTTGTCCGTGTGAGAACACTGACCCACAGAGCATCCGACCATTGCCCCCAGCTACGCTAAAAGTTTGGATTTCAACAAGCGTATCCAGTGAGTTTAACAACGTCCTAGAAAACGATTAACACGCTAGTGATCGCCGACAATGACGTACAGCCGCAGGACAAAGAACAGCGTTGGCTGTCAGTGGGAGGCAACTCGTCCCAGGTAACCGCTGCGACAGAACAGCAGTGCTTTGGTCATTTATACCAAGTGAATATATAAGAGAATAACGCTAGGCTAATGCTGGGCTAATGCTGGGCTAACGCTAGGCTAATGCTAGGCTAATGCTGGGCTAATGCTGGGCTATTGCTGGGCTAACGCTAGGCTAATGCTGGGCTAATGCTGGGCTAACGCTAGGCTAATGCTAGGCTAATGCTGGGCTAATGCTGGGCTAACGCTAGGCTAATGCTAGGCTAATGCTGGGCTAATGCTGGGCTAATGCTGGGCTAATGCTGGGCTAATGCTAGGCTAATGAGCACATCACCATCACTGAAAATCTCATGCAACGTTATTTTGGAGTGTATTTTAAGTTTTTCATTTACATTTCTTCAGCCTGATTTTGCCAGGGCTGATTTTCCTTGTTTCCAAGCAACAGTAAACCATAAGATGTCACCATTGTCATTCCACTACTTTCCATACCAACCATACTGCTTTAACCTTCATCACTGACCACTACAGTCCATACCAACCATACCGCTTTAAACTTCATCACTGACTGCTGCCCGTCTCTGATATTATGTGGGTTTGGAAAGGCTTTGTAAGAGAGACACTTCTGTCACTAATTAGGATTGAAACTCAACACAAAGACAGGGGATTGATTTCACATAATCAAAGATCTGTAGGTTGCACAGCTTGCCCGAAAGAAAAAAGAAGGTAAGATACAGAGAGAGAGCTGAGGTGAAAGTGGAAACATGGGGGATTTGTCTGAATAAACAACACATAGTTGCACAAGGAACAGCACAGACAAACACACAGTCAACACCCACACAGTCAACACCCACACAGTCAACACCCACACAGTCAACATCCTCACAGACAACACCCTCACAGTCAACACCCTCACAGACAACACCCTCACAGTCAATACCCTCACAGACAACACCCTTACAGGCAACACCCTCACAGTCAACACCCTCACAGTCAACACCCTCACAGACAACACCCTCACAGTCAACACCCTCACAGACAACACCCTCACAGTCAACACCCTCACAGACAACACCCTTACAGGCAACACCCTCACAGTCAACACCCTCACAGACAACACCCTCACAGACAACACCCTCACAGTCAACACCCACACAGTCAACACCCTCACAGACAACACCCTCACAGTCAACACCCTCACAGTCAACACCCTTACAGGCAACACCCTCACAGTCAACACCCTCACAGACAACACCCTTACAGGCAACACCCTCACAGTCAACACCCTCACAGACAACACCCTTACAGGCAACACCCTCACAGGCAACACCCTCACAGTCAACAGCACAGACACTTAGATTCACTTTCCAACCTGACCAGGGCCAAATTAGCATTCAGTTGTTTCCACTACAGTTTCAGTAACATCTACATAAATGAATTGGATGAAAGTAGATGTGTCGTCTGAGGAAACTCCAAACTATAATGTAGTAACACAATAATAAACATATTATTTGTGTGTATGGCAGGGCAGAGGGTCTAATGGATCACACAGAAACATGACTCACCTACTGATGTCTGCTATCACTATTTCTACAATATTCTGTCTCTCAGTCGTTTACACTTAATCTCATTCCTGCCCCATATCTCATCCTCTCTCCTCTCTAATTCCACCTTTACTCTCTCACTCTCTCTCTCACTCCTCTCTATTTCCTTCTTTACCCTCTCTCTCACTCCTCTCTATTTCCTTCTTTACTCTCTCTCCCACTCCTCTCTCACTCCTCTCTATTTCATCCTTTACTCTCTCTCACTCCTCTCTCACTCCTCTCTATTTCCTCCTCTACTCTCTCTCATCTGTCATCTTTCACTGGTCTCTCACTCCTTCTATTCTTTCTTTCTCGCCCACTCTGTCCACCCCCATCAACTACAAAAACTGACTCAACCCACCTTGAATAACACACACACACACAATAACATACACACACACACACACACACACACACACACACACACACACACACACACACACACACACACACACACACACACATAACACACACACAATAACACACACACACACACCATAACAACCATGGTAACCTGTGGGGTGTATGCTGCAGTCAGATGGTTGGGCAGATGCCTTCTCTCTGACAGATGACAGGAGAGATGGCGTCCTATTGGTGGAGAGTGAGGCACCTTATTTACATATTCTAACATGCTAATTAGCGCTCCCTGGAGGTCTGACTTACAACTTCACAGAGAGACAGACATCGAGCGACAGAATGTGGAGGTAGAGAGACGGAAATGGAATTGAGGAGAGAGGGAGAAATGTGGAGGTAAAGAGATGGAGATGGAATTGAGGATGACAGAGGTATGATGTAACACTCCTGTACACAGATGACAGAGGTATGAGGTAACACTCCTGTACACAGATGACAGAGGTATGAGGTAACACTCCTGTACACAGATGACAGAGGTATGAGGTAACACTCCTGTACACAGATGACAGAGGTATGAGGTAACACTCCTGTACACAGATGACAGAGGTATGAGGTAACACTCCTGTACACAGATGACAGAGGTATGAGGTAACACTCCTGTACACGGATGACAGAGGTATGAGGTAACACTCCTGTACACAGATGACAGAGGTATGAGGTAACACTCCTGTACACAGATGACAGAGGTATGAGGTAACACTCCTGTACACGGATGACAGAGGTATGAGGTAACACTCCTGTACACGGATGACAGAGGTAACACTCCTGTACACAGATGACAGAGGTATGAGGTAACACTCGAAACCTACTGGAAGATTGTCATTATGGTTATTTAGAGATATGAAAGACAGACGGAGAGACAGTTGGATGGAGAAATACAAATCTAGAGATGGATGGCGAGAATATCTCAGGATAGAAAGAGAGATGGATGGGGCGAATATTTCAGGAGAGAAAGAGAGATGGATGGGGAGAATATCTCAGGAGAGAAAGAGAGATGGATGGGGAGAATATCTCAGGAGAGAAAGAGAGATGGAAAGATAGACTACATGACAAATTACACGACCCTCTATTGATCTTTACAAGAGCAAGGACAAGCTGTCCATCACGAAGACTTTGGCCAAGTTCAAATCTCCTGAACACACACACACAAAAACACACACACTGCAGTTGACTGTAGAAAGAAAACAGATCAGCAACGCATCGCTAGGCACAAGGTTTCCATGGGGACCCAATCAGCCAATCATGTGGCCACTGGCCGGAGTGTGAGTGTTTAACTGTGTGTGTGTGTGTGTATGTTTAACTGTGTGTGTGTGTGTGTATGTTTAACTGTGTGTGTGTGTGTGTGTGTGTGTGTATGTTTAACTGTGTGTGTGTGTGTGTGTGTGTGTGTATGAGTAGGTTTAACTGTGTGTGTGTGTCTAGGTGTGTGTAAGATTGTGTGTTTGTTTAAGCGTGTGTGTGTGTGAGAGTGCTTAAGTATGTGTGTGTGTGTGTGTTTAGGTCTGTGCTTGGCTAGGTGTGTTTTTTGGTGTGTGTGCGAATGTATGCGTCTGCGTGTGTGTGTGTCTGTGTGTGTGTGCGTGTGCGTGTGCGTGTGAGTGTGAGTGTGCGTGTGCGTGTGCGTGTGTGTGTGTGTGTGCGTGCGTGTGTGTGTGTGTGTGTGTAGTTCCCTATAGGCTAGAGCTTGGACAATGAGAGTTGGATGATAGTTTTTTAGGAAATAGATAATTACATGAATACATAAATATCTAATTTCACAAATATGCTAAGATGATGGGCCTGAAGTGGTCATGTTTTATTGAACATATTCTCACTGTCTGCTTATATTCAACATTATTAAAGTTCCCTGACATAAAACTCCATGTAGACTTAGAATCTAATGACTGGACCATGTAGCATATCAGTCCTGAGATGGGCTATAATATAGTACCAGTAATATAGAGTGTTGGGTCCTGGGCTATAGTACCAGTAATATAGTGTTGGGTCCTGGACTATAGTACCAGTAATATAGAGTGTTGGGTCCTGGGCTATAGTACCAGTAATATAGAGTGTTGGGTCCTGGACTATAATACCAGTAATATAGAGTGTTGGGTCCTGGACTATAGTACCAGTAATATAGAGTGTTGGGTCCTGGACTATAGTACCAGTAATATAGAGTGTTGGGACCTGGGCTATAGTACCAGTAATATAGAGTGTTGGGTCCTGGATTATAGTACCAGTAATATAGAGTGTTGGGTCCTGGGCTATAGTACCAGTAATATAGAGTGTTGGGCCCTGGGCTATAGTACCAGTAATATAGAGTGTTGGGCCCTGGGCTATAGTACCAGTAATATAGAGTGTTGGGTCCTGGGCTATAATACCAGTAATATAGAGTGTTGGGTCCTGGGCTATAGTACCAGTAATATAGAGTGTTGGGTCCTGGACTATAGTACCAGTAATATAGAGTGTTGGGTCCTGGGCTATAGTACCAGTAATATAGAGTGTTGGGTCCTGGGCTATAGTACCAGTAATATAGAGTGTTGGGTCCTGGACTATAGTACCAGTAATATAGAGTGTACTATAGTACCAGTAATATAGTTGGGTCCTGGGCTATAGTACCAGTAATATAGAGTGTTGGGTCCTGGAATAATACCAGTAATAAAGAGTGTTGGGTCCTGGGCTATAGTACCAGTAATATAGAGTGTTGGGTCCTGGACTATAGTACCAGTAATATAGAGTGTTGGGTCCTGGACTATAGTACCAGTAATATAGAGTGTTGGGTCCTGGACTATAGTACCAGTAATATAGAGTGTTGGGTCCTGGACTATAGTACCAGTAATATAGAGTGTTGGGTCCTGGGCTATAGTACCAGTAATATAGAGTGTTGGGTCCTGGGCTATAGTACCAGTAATATAGAGTGTTGGGTCCTGGAGTACCAGTAATATAGAGTGTTGGGTCCTGGACTATAGTACCAGTAATATAGAGTGTTGGGTCCTGGGCTATAGTACCAGTAATATAGAGTGTTGGGTCCTGGGCTATAGTACCAGTAATATAGAGTGTTGGGTCCTGGATTATAGTACCAGTAATATAGAGTGTTGGGTCCTGGGCTATAGTACCAGTAATATAGAGTGTTGGGTCCTGGATTATAGTACCAGTAATATAGAGTGTTGGGTCCTGGGCTATAGTACCAGTAATATAGAGTGTTGGGTCCTGGACTATAGTACCAGTAATATAGAGTGTTGGGTCCTGGACTAGTACCAGTAATATAGAGTGTTGGGTCCTGGACTATAGTACCAGTAATATAGAGTGTTGGGTCCTATAGTACCAGTAATATAGAGTGTTGGGTCCTGGGCTAGTACCAGTAATATAGAGTGTTGGGTCCTGGACTATAGTACCAGTAATATAGAGTGTTGGGTCCTGGGCTATAGTACCAGTAATATAGAGTGTTGGGTCCTGGACTATAGTACCAGTAATATAGAGTGTTGGGTCCTGGACTATAGTACCAGTAATATAGAGTGTTGGGTCCTGGACTATAGTACCAGTAATATAGAGTGTTGGGTCCTGGACTATAGTACCAGTAATATAGAGTGTTGGGTCCTGGACTATAGTACCAGTAATATAGAGTGTTGGGTCCTGGGCTATAGTACCAGTAATATAGAGTGTTGGGTCCTGGACTATAGTACCAGTAATATAGAGTGTTGGGTCCTGGACTATAGTACCAGTAATATAGAGTGTTGGGTCCTGGACTATAGTACCAGTAATATAGAGTGTTGGGTCCTGGGCTATAGTACCAGTAATATAGAGTGTTGGGTCCTGGGCTATAGTACCAGTAATATAGAGTGTTGGGTCCTGGACTATAGTACCAGTAATATAGAGTGTTGGGTCCTGGACTATAGTACCAGTAATATAGAGTGTTGGGTCCTGGGCTATAGTACCAGTAATATAGAGTGTTGGGTCCTGGGCTATAGTACCAGTAATATAGAGTGTTGGGTCCTGGACTATAGTACCAGTAATATAGAGTGTTGGGTCCTGGACTATAGTACCAGTAATATAGAGTGTTGGGTCCTGGGCTATAGTACCAGTAATATAGAGTGTTGGGTCCTGGACTATAATACCAGTAATAAAGAGTGTTGGGTCCTGGGCTATAGTACCAGTAATATAGAGTGTTGGGTCCTGGACTATAGTACCAGTAATATAGAGTGTTGGGTCCTGGACTATAGTACCAGTAATATAGAGTGTTGGGTCCTGGGCTATAGTACCAGTAATATAGAGTGTTGGGTCCTGGACTATAGTACCAGTAATATAGAGTGTTTGGTATCTATTCCCACACATGAGTCAGGCAATACAATAAATCAGCACATCCAGCCTGAGTCACAGAGACAGACCAAGCATAAGACATTCAGTTAGCCAGTAGGAGGAGAGAGAGAGAGGGGAAGAGGGAGGGAGGGAGAGAGAGAGAGAGGGAGATAGAGAAAGAGGGGAAGAGGGAGGGAGGGAGGGAGGGAGAGAGAGGAGAGAGGGAGAGAGTGGGAGGGAGGGAGGGAGGGAGGGAAGGAGGGATGGAGGGAGGGAGGGAGGGAGAGGAGGGAGAGGGAGGGAAGGTGGGTATGTTGGGAGGGAGCGCGAGGGAGAGAGTGCAAGAAAGTGAGAGGGGGAGAAAATAAGAAACGGGCGGAGAATGAGAGAGTAGGGAGAATGGGAAACTGGGAGAGAAAACAGATGAGAAGAGAGTATGAGAGAGAGATAGAAAGGGAGAAACGGGGGAGGAAGAGAGACGGGGGAAGAAGAGAGATGGATTGAAACCATTGAGTAGATTATTTTGTTTCTGGTTCTGCTTCTAAGCATCCTCAACTGCACTGCATTTAATTTATATGTTAATCTACGTCGACACTCAGAACATTTAATGAAGAGATCCGTGCTGTTGAGAGCAAACAACACACATCATGAAACCGTTGTCTGATAGATAAACTGTCTCCGGCACACAGCGATATTACAGCAGAGAGTTCAGACCGTGCCCGTTCTTATCTTGTCAGGACCTTCAGACGGTTCAGCCGTCACTCATAGTTGCAGAGAGACCGGGATTGTTGCCGAGAGACAGGGGTCACAGGTCAAATTTGACATAAGGGTCACGCCCCTAACCGCCTTCCTAATCTTTTAACACGACAACGCTACAGAAGCAGCCCTTGTCTGTCTCTGTACTGGATGTGTGTGTGTTGTGTGTGTGTGTGTCACAGGTGTTAGTATACATCTGTGTATTTATCTACCAACAATTTCCTTTTTTTATGAAAAGTTAGATGAGTGTTTCACTGCTGGGTACTAAACCTCACCTCTAAATTTTAGCCTAACAAATGGAGATCGTTGCCTTAGGCGACTGTAGTTAACGCTACATCTCCAACTCCCAAAAATCTCTGAAATCCTACCCCTCTGTACCAGTCCACACACCAGGCCTACAGGAAGGCCTACCCCTCTGTACCAGTCCACACACCAGGCCTACAGGAAGGCCTACCCCTCTGTACCAGTCCACACACCAGGCCTACAGGAAGGCCTAACCCTCTGTACCAGTCCACACACCAGGCCTACAGGAAGGCCTTCCCCTCTGTACCAGTCCACACACCAGGCCTACAGGAAGGCCTTCCCCTCTGTACCAGTCCACACACCAGGCCTACAGGAAGGCCTTCCCCTCTGTACCAGTCCACACACCAGGCCTACAGGAAGGCCTTCCCCTCTGTACCAGTCCACACACCAGGCCTACAGGAAGGCCTACCCCTCTGTACCAGTCCACACACCAGGCCTACAGGAAGGCCTTCCCCTCTGTACCAGTCCACACACCAGGCCTACAGGAAGGCCTACCCCTCTGTACCAGTCCACACACCAGGCCTACAGGAAGGCCTTCCCCTCTGTACCAGTCCACACACCAGGCCTACAGGAAGGCCTAACCCTCTGTACCAGTCCACACACCAGGCCTACAGGAAGGCCTTCCCCTCTGTACCAGTCCACACACCAGGCCTACAGGAAGGCCTTCCCCTCTGTACCAGTCCACACACCAGGCCTACAGGAAGGCCTTCCCCTCTGTACCAGTCCACACACCAGGCCTACAGGAAGGCCTACCCCTCTGTACCAGTCCACACACCAGGCCTACAGGAAGGCCTAACCCTCTGTACCAGTCCACACACCAGGCCTACAGGAAGGCCTAACCCTCTGTACCAGTCCACACACCAGGCCTACAGGAAGGCCTAACCCTCTGTACCAGTCCACACACCAGGCCTACAGGAAGGCCTTCCCTCACAACTGAGAACTGAGACACACCGTCACACACAAAGGTTTGTACAGTTTAAAGATTATTTAAAAATGTATTATATATATTTACTTTGTGTTTAGTTTTTTAACTTTTTTAAATTTAAGTTATTAGCATAATTTATTTATACAATCCATCCCACTTTTGCTACTTGGTAAGGATCGAAATGCCTCGCCCAATCATCTAATCTTATATATTTTTTAAGCTGGTCCATGTATAGGCCATCACAAAGGTTAGATGAAATAAAAGCATCACAGTATTCAGTGACTAAGGACATATTCTCCACAGACTCGGGAAACTGTGAGCTAGAAATGCCCTACAGCCTTGACTAAGTTCTCCCCATTTATATGCGACGATGAGAATATGAAGAAGCGAATGTTGTTTCTGGAACAAGTGTGGACTGACACATGCACATTAGGCCGGTAAATGGTGTAGTCAGTTCAGTTTTACACCACTCATTTCCAAAAAGGGTTGATTCTCTTGCCTCATGCCAAAGCACTTTCAATTTCTGGGGTTCTTTTCCAATTGTCAAGGTGATCGACCGGTTTTCTCTGACAGTGACAAGACTTTAAATTTGGGATGAACAGAGCCTTCACTCACTCTCCAGAACAGAGCCTTCACTCACTCTCCACAACAGAGCCTTCACTCACTCACTCTCCAGAACAGAGCCTTCACTCACTCTCCACAACAGAGCCTTCACTCACTCCACAACAGAGCCTTCACTCACTCACTCTCCACAACAGAGCCTTCACTAACTCACTCTCCAGAACAGAGCCTTCACTCACTCTCAACAACAGAGCATTCACTCACTCTCCACAACAGAGCCTTCACTCACTCTCCAGAACAGAGCCTTCACTCACTCTCCACAACAGAGCCTTCACTCACTCTCCACAACAGAGCCTTCACTCTCTCTCCACAACAGAGCCTTCACTCGCTCTCCAGAACAGAGCCTTCACTCACTCACTCTCCAGAACAGAGCCTTCACTCACTCTCCACAACAGAGCATTCACTCACTCTCCACAACAGAGCCTTCACTCTCTCTCCAGAACAGAGCCTTCACTCACTCACTCTCCACAACAGAGCCTTCACTCACTCTCCAGAACAGAGCCTTCACTCATGCTCCAGAACAGAGCCTTCACTCACTCTCCAGAACAGAGCATTCACTCACTCTCCAGAACAGAGCATTCACTCACTCTCCAGAACAGAGCCTTCACTCACTCTCCAGAACAGAGCCTTCACTCACTCTCCAGAACAGAGCCTTCACTCACTCTCCACAACAGAGCCTTCACTCACTCTCCACAACAGAGCCTTCACTCACTCACTCTCCACAACAGAGCCTTCACTCACTCACTCTCCACAACAGAGCCTTCACTAACTCACTCTCCAGAACAGAGCCTTCACTCACTCTCCACAACAGAGCCTTCACTCACTCACTCTCCAGAACAGAGCATTCACTCACTCTCCAGAACAGAGCCTTCACTCACTCTCCACAACAGAGCCTTCACTCACTCACTCTCCAGAACAGAGCCTTCACTAACTCACTCTCCAGAACAGAGCCTTCACTCACTCTCCACAACAGAGCATTAACTCACTCTCCAGAACAGAGCATTCACTCACTCTCCACAGCAGAGCATTCACTCACTCTCCAGAACAGAGCCTTCACTCATTCTCCAGAACAGAGCCTTCACTCACTCTCCAGAACAGAGCATTCACTCACTCTCCAGAACAGAGCCTTCACTCACTCTCCAGAACAGAGCCTTCACTCACTCTCCACAACAGAGCCTTCACTCACTCTCCACAACAGAGCCTTCACTCACTCTCCACAACAGAGCCTTCACTCACTCACTCTCCACAACAGAGCCTTCACTAACTCACTCTCCAGAACAGATCCTTCACTCACTCTCCACAACAGAGCATTAACTCACTCTCCAGAACAGAGCATTCACTCACTCTCCACAGCAGAGCATTCACTCACTCTCCAGAACAGAGCCTTCACTCACTCTCCAGAACAGAGCATTCACTCACTCTCCACAGCAGAGCATTCACTCACTCTCCAGAACAGAGCCTTCACTCACTCTTCACACCCATATACTACTCACATATGATATATTGTCCAACTTTACATTTTGTTTTGCTCGTAGGTCTTGGAGCTGGCATACAGATACTTTGATATCTCATACTACTAGTTCAGTGGCTATTTCTAGAAGGGATTGTGAACCACCTGGATACCCTGGCAGATGCGTGTCTGTAAATAAAAACAACCTCCACCCTATCATCCAATCAGGAGCTGCCTTTGCTCCACAGCAAAATAATAAATATTTCTCACTGATACTATAGCATCGAAAAGGCCAATAAAACAAAGACAAAAACTAGGACAAGAAAATATTTACGGCAGCCAACAAAAAGTTGTCAACAGAAGTGTTTGGGAGTTGTTTTCTATATTTGATGGCTGATGTGGGGGTTCCTAGCTGTATTCAGATATTAGGGTTTACCCTCAAACCTTGTCTGCATGACAATGTGGACGACGTGGGTCTAAAACCGCTGCCTAGCAACCAATAAATAAACAATCACATCACCTCAGTCAGTCACATTCAAACCATCCCAGACACATCCTCTAACCACTGCATGTTCTCTACAGATCAATCAGGTCATGTGACCCTGTCAACATGGGACACATAAATCGGCCTTTATGCAAACTATTTTACTTTGAATCAATGCTCCACTGAAGTCCAGCTGTTGAACTCCACAGTAATTAATATTAATAATTAATATTTTTATATAAGAGCAGTTTGTGATTCATTGTCTTTACCTTTGTATTAATACAAATGGCATCATAACTCTCCCCAGCAGATGGGATAGACGTGGCCATCTCACACATCATCAGTCTCCCCTAGCAGATGGGATAGACTTGGCCATCTCACACATCATAACTCTCCCCAGCAGATGGGATAGACGTGGCCATCTCACACATCATCACTCTCCCCAGCAGATGGGATAGACGTGGCCATCTCACACATCATCACTCTCCCTAGCAGATGGGATAGACGTGGCCATCTCACACATCATAACTCTCCCCAGCAGATGGGATAGACGTGGCCATCTCACACATCATCACTCTCCCCTAGCAGATGAGATAGACGTGGCCATCTCACACATCATCACTCTCCCCTAGCAGATGGGATAGACGTGGCCATCTCACACATCATCACTCTCCCCAGCAGATGGGATAGACGTGGCCATCTCACACATCATCACTCTCCCCTAGCAGATGGGATAGACGTGGCCATCTCACACATCATCACTCTCCCCTAGCAGATGGGATAGACGTGGCCATCTCACACATCATCACTCTCCCCAGCAGATGGGATAGACGTGGCCATCTCACACATCATCATTCTCCCCAGCAGATGGGATAGACGTGGCCATCTCACACATCATCACTCTCCCCTAGCAGATGGGATAGACGTGGCCATCTCACACATCATCACTCTCCCTAGCAGATGGGATAGACGTGGCCATCTCACACATCATCACTCTCCCCAGCAGATGGGATAGACGTGGCCATCTCACACATCATCACTCTCCCCAGCAGATGGGATAGACGTGGCCATCTCACACATCATCACTCTCCCCAGCAGATGGGATAGACGTGGCCATCTCACACATCATCACTCTCCCCTAGCAGATGGGATAGACGTGGCCATCTCACACATCATCACTCTCCCCAGCAGATGGGATAGACGTGGCCATCTCACACATCATCACTCTCCCCTAGCAGATGGGATAGACGTGGCCATCTCACACATCATCACTCTCCCCTAGCAGATGGGATAGACGTGGCCATCTCACACATCATCACTCTCCCCAGCAGATGGGATAGACGTGGCCATCTCACACATCATCACTCTCCCCAGCAGATGGGATAGACGTGGCCATCTCACACATCATCACTCTCCCCTAGCAGATGGGATAGACGTGGCCATCTCACACATCATCACTCTCCCCTAGGAAATGGGATAGACGTGGCCATCTCACACATCATCACTCTCCCCTAGCAGATGGGATAGACGTGGCCATCTCACACATCATCACTCTCCCTAGCAGATGGGATAGACGTGGCCATCTCACACATCATCACTCTCCCCAGCAGATGGGATAGACGTGGCCATCTCACACATCATCACTCTCCCCAGCAGATGGGATAGACGTGGCCATCTCACACATCATCACTCTCCCTAGCAGATGGGATAGACGTGGCCATCTCACACATCATCACTCTCCCCTAGCAGATGGGATAGACGTGGCCATCTCACACATCATCACTCTCCCCTAGCAGATGGGATAGACGTGGCCATCTCACACATCATCACTCTCCCTAGCAGATGGGATAGACGTGGCCATCTCACACATCATCACTCTCCCTAGCAGATGGGATAGACGTGGCCATCTCACACATCATAACTCTCCCCAGCAGATGGGATAGACGTGGCCATCTCACACATCATCACTCTCCCTAGCAGATGAGATAGACGTGGCCATCTCACACATCATCACTCTCCCTAGCAGATGGGATAGACGTGGCCATCTCACACATCATCACTCTCCCCAGCAGATGGGATAGACGTGGCCATCTCACACATCATCACTCTCCCTAGCAGATGGGATAGACGTGGCCATCTCACACATCATCACTCTCCCTAGCAGATGGGATAGACGTGGCCATCTCACACATCATCACTCTCCCCAGCAGATGGGATAGACGTGGCCATCTCACACATCATCATTCTCCCCAGCAGATGGGATAGACGTGGCCATCTCACACATCATCACTCTCCCCTAGCAGATGGGATAGACGTGGCCATCTCACACATCATCACTCTCCCCTAGCAGATGGGATAGACGTGGCCATCTCACACATCATCACTCTCCCCTAGCAGATGGGATAGACGTGGCCATCTCACACATCATCACTCTCCCCTAGCAAATGGGATAGACGTGACCATCTCACACATCATCACTCTCCCCTAGCAGATGGGATAGACGTGGCCATCTCACACATCATAACTCTCCCCTAGCAGATGGGATAGACGTGGCCATCTCACACATCATAACTCTCCCCAGCAGATGGGATAGACGTGGCCATCTCACACATCATCAGTCTCCCCTAGCAGATGGGATAGACGTGGCCATCTCACACATCATCACTCTCCCCAGCAGATGGGATAGACGTGGCCATCTCACACATCATCACTCTCCCCTAACAGATGGGATAGACGTGGCCATCTCACACATCATCACTCTCCCTAGCAGATGGGATAGACGTGGCCATCTCACACATCATCACTCTCCCCAGCAGATGGGATAGACGTGGCCATCTCACACATCATCACTCTCCCCAGCAGATGGGATAGACGTGGCCATCTCACACATCATCACTCTCCCCTAGCAGATGGGATAGACGTGGCCATCTCACACATCATCACTCTCCCTAGCAGATGGGATAGACGTGGCCATCTCACACATCATCACTCTCCCCTAGCAGATGGGATAGACGTGGCCATCTCACACATCATCACTCTCCCCTAGCAAATGGGATAGACGTGGCCATCTCACACATCATCACTCTCCCCTAGCAGATGGGATAGACGTGGCCATCTCACACATCATAACTCTCCCCAGCAGATGGGATAGACGTGGCCATCTCACACATCATCACTCTCCCCAGCAGATGGGATAGACGTGGCCATCTCACACATCATCACTCTCCCCAGCAGATGGTACAGACATGTCCATCTCACACATCATCCCCAGCAGATTAACATGGTATAGTGTGTGTGTGTACAGCACCTGTGACCAGCTCTCTGATCTCCACATCTCCGGTCTTCCTCAGCAGACGCACCAGAGCCGGGATCCCTCCACAGTTCTTCAGGGCGATCTTGTTGTCATCGTTGGCTTTGCCGTACACCAGGTTCCTCAGGGCTCCGCAGGCACTACGATGGACCTCACTCATACGATGGTCCAACAGGTCCACCAGCAGCTGGATACCCCCCTGACGACGGATCTGACCCAGGTAGAGAGAGGTTTGTGAAGAAAAAACATTCAGACAGTCTTTCAGATAGTAAATAGTCTGTCCGAAATGGTAAATTACCAGTTTTCCATGGTCCATCAATTCATAGTAAGCTTCTGCAGATCAGCGGGCTATGGATGAGGACCTGACCGGATATGCTATATGGTTTATGGACGAGGACCTGACCGGATATGCTATATGGTTTAAGGATGGAGACCTGACCGGATATGCTATATGGTTTAAGGACGGGGACCTGACCGGATATGTTATATGGTTTATGGACGAGGACCTGACCGGATATGCTATATGGTTTAAGGACAGGGACCTGACCGGATATGCTATATGGTTTAGGGATGGAGACTTGACCGGATATGCTAAATGGTTTAAACTACTCCCTAAAAATAGGGAAAGCCTCTGGAACACGTGGATGTGTTTGGTTTTCCCTGTCAGACGCTCACATGCTTGGCTATCAACCAAAAGCTAAACTAGCAGTCCGTGGAAAATCACCCTCATCAGGTGCTCTTACAATTCATTTCTCAAAAAAATTACCAGTTTTAGCAAAAAAAATATAATAGAAATATGTTCTATATTGGAAGAAATGATTATGGTTTTGCTCTCGGACACCCGCAGGCTAATCGACAAAGGAAATTGTACGCGCGGTACGCTGAGGAAAAAATGGACAATAAGGGCACAAGCCACTCTGGTTTTTATGATAGAATTAAGAAATCTGTCTGCGAAAAGCATTTATTCATACTGAGTCCTACGAATGAAATGATAGTAATCCAATCTATTGGCAGTACTGTCAATCAGTGCCTGATTTCTGGAGTCCCACTAGGGCTGTATCTTAAATCCAGGGAAGTACTGGACCTGCAGACCTGGGAGACCACGGTCAGTCAACATGAAACTGTGTTATTCTCTCAGGAGTGATTCACTTTTAGAGAGTAGTATCAGCAGATAGAAAATCACAATCAAATTCATTCAGACATACATAATACAGACAATCTACACAAAATACGCATACTTGTAATGATATATAACACATAGAACATGGTTAAGTAATGAGGAAATAAGTCTGAAATATAATTGAAGTTCATGTGACTCCATGGAGACGCATCCAGAACTCATGCTAGTTGTGAGTTCAGTACCAGAGCAAATATCTGCCTGACAGGTGATAGTTTTCAGGTGATTTGTACTGATGAGTTTAGTTCTATTAGTGCTATTGAACCAATTAACGTGGACCAGGTGTCCAGGTGACCAGGTAACCAGGTGACCAGGTGACCAGGTGGCCAGGTGACCAAGTGACCAGGTGTCCAGGTGACCAGGTGACCAGGTGACCAGGTGGCCAGGTGACCAGGTGACCAGGTGGCCAGGTGTCCAAGTGGCCAGGTGTCCAAGTGACCAGGTGTCCAAGTGGCCATGTGTCCAAGTGGCCAGGTGTCCAAGTGACCAGGTGTCCAAGTGGCCATGTGCCCAAGTGGCCAGGTGTCCAAGTGGCCATGTGTCCAAGTGGCCAGGTGTCCAAGTGGCCAGGTGTCCAAGTGGCCATGTGTCCAAGTGACCAGGTGGCCAGGTGTCCAGGTGACCAGGTGTCCAAGTGGCCAGGTGTCCAGGTGTCCAAGTGGCCAGGTGACCAAGTGATCAGGTGGCCAGGTGACCAGGTGTCCAGGTGACCAGGTGGCCAGGTGACCAGGTGTCCAGGTGTCCAAGTGGCAAGGTGACCAGGTGACCAAGTGGCCAGGTGACCAGGTGTCCAGGTATTAAAGCCTCAGAATAGGGAAAAGAACCGTGTAGGTGGCGGAATGTTCCGGTGTTGATTGCTGCCGTGACTGATCGAGCGAATACGGTGCAGAGGAACCGCAGAGGCACCGCAGAGGAACCTCCAAGGACTCTAAATGCAGACGTGTGATCGCCTCAGAGAAGAGACAACAGGCGTTCATGCTGTTTTTCCGGCAGTGTTGCCCTCTAGGTGTTACAATCATAGTCTTCCCCTGCTGGTATTACATACATAGTGTTCCCCCACTGTTTCTCTGTAGGGGTCCTTGAATAAACCCTTGGGGTGTTAATGAGAGGAGGGAGAGGAAGGGTCTGAGAGAGGAAGGGTCTGACATCATCATTTAATGATCATGAACCGCAGCATGGCTCCACAGGAGGTCATTATCAACCAACTGGTGAAGATTTATCGAGGGGAGAGGAGAGAGAGAGGAGAGAGGAGAGAGGGGAGAGGGGAGGAGAGAGGGGAGGAGAGAGGGGAGGAGAGAGGGAGAAAGGGGAGAGGAGAGGAGAGAGAGAGGAAAGAGGGAGAAAGGGGAGAGGAGATATGGGAGAGGGGAGAGAGGGGAGAGGAGATAGGGGAGAGGGGAGAGAGGGGAGAGGAGAGAGGGAGAAAGGGGAGAGAGGAGAGGAGAGAGAGAGGAAAGAGGGGAGAGGGGAGAGAGGAGAGAGAGGAGAGAGGAGAGGGAGAAAGGGGAGAGAGGAGATAGAGGTGGTTATAGGGAGATAGAGGTGGTTATAGGGAGATAGAGGTGGTTATATAGAGATAGAGGTGGTTATATAGAGATAGAGGTGGTTATAGGGAGATAGAGGTGGTTATATAGAGATAGAGGTGGTTATATAGAGATAGAGGTGGTTATATAGAGATAGAGGTGGTTATATAGAGATAGAGGTGATTATATAGAGATAGAGGTGGTTATATGGAGATAGAGGTGGTTATATAGAGATAGAGGTGGTTATATCGAGATAGAGGTGGTTATATAGAGATAGAGGTGGTTATATGGAGATAGAGGTGGTTATATAGAGATAGAGGTGGTTATATGGAGATAGAGGTGGTTATATAGAGATAGAGGTGGTTATATAGAGATAGAGGTGATTATATAGAGATAGAGGTGGTTATATAGAGATAGAGGCGGTTATATGGAGATAGAGGTGGTTATATAGAGATAGATGTGGTTATATAGAGATAGAGGTGGTTATATAGAGATAGAGGTGGTTATATGGAGATAGAGGTGGTTATATAGAGATAGAGGTGGTTATAGGGAGATAGAGGTGGTTATATGGAGATAGAGGTGGTTATATAGAGATAGAGGTGGTTATATAGAGATAGAGGTGGTTATATAGAGATAGAGGTGGTTATAGGGAGATAGAGGTGGTTATATGGAGATAGAGGTGGTTATATAGAGATAGAGGTGGTTATATAGAGATAGAGGCGGTTATATGGAGATAGAGGTGGTTATATGGAGATAGAGGTGGTTATATGGAGATAGAGGTGGTTATATGGAGATATAGGTGGTTATATAGAGATAGAGGTTGTTATATGGAGATAGAGGTGGTTATATAGAGATAGAGGTTGTTATATGGAGATAGAGGTGGTTATATGGAGATAGAGGTGATTATATGGAGATATAGGTGACAGAGGTGAGAGAAACGGGGAAAAAATGTATTTCAATTGAGCTGGATTATAACTAAACTGAATACTAAACAAATCGCACTATGAACCAAACACACAGACACACACAGACACACACACACACACGCACACAGACACACACACACACACGCACACAGACACAGACACACACACACACACACACACACACACACACACACAGACACACAGACACACACACACACACACACACACACACACACACACACACACACACACACACACACACACACACACACACACACGTTCAGTCATCAAGAGGACAATACTCCGGCTGATCTTTTAACCCGTCTGCTGCATCTTCAGCGGTGTTTGTACGCTACCGCGGCAACCCCTGATTGATTTGTTTTGTCGTCGGGGGCGGCTAATGCACCACGGTTACAGCTAGCATCATGGTGGCTGCGGCTAGCGACTGGGACAGCTGCCTGGCACGGAAGGAGCCTGAGGCGCGGGAGGAGCTGGTGGAGCTGGAGGAGCGTGAGGAGGGGAGGAGCTGGTGGAGCTGGAGGAGCGTGAGGAGGGGAGGAGTGGAAAATGGATGTGGATCAGCTGGCACCCGGAGATGGGCGACCATGACTGAAATGGTAAGCTGGGAATATCCTCAGAGAGGAGAGGAGTGTGTGTGTGTGTGTGTGTGTGTGTGTGTGAGCATGTGTCAGAGCTAACCCATAAACAAACAAACAATCCTTTTGTGTATGGGCTGCCAGAAATAATCAATATTCCGGTGTGAATGGCTTTATTTCCACATCAGCGGCACTAAACTGTTTAAATATGTTTCAAACAAAGCAAACAAAGACTGTGTACATCGCACACACAAGCTTAAACACGCATATCGCACACAGACATGCAAACACACACAGACATGCAAACACACACAGATACACACAGACACACACACAGA
This sequence comes from Dallia pectoralis, assembly GCA_029465975.1. NCBI lineage: Eukaryota > Metazoa > Chordata > Actinopteri > Esociformes > Umbridae > Dallia > Dallia pectoralis. The sequence goes on from CM055733.1 coordinate 22,913,974, forward strand.
TATGCAAACACACACAGACATGCAAACACACACAGATACACACAGACACACACACACAGACATGCACAGACACACACACAGATACACACAGATACACACACAGACATGCAAACACACACAGATACACACAGACACACACACAGACATGCAAACACACACAGACATGCAAACACACACAGATACACACAGACACACACACAGACATGCAAACACACACAGACATGCAAACACACACAGATACACACAGACACACACACAGACATGCAAACACACACAGACATGCAAACACACACAGATACACACAGACACACACACAGACATGCAAACAGACAGAGGCACCAGATGATGGGAGAGCTGCAACAATAAATAAACCTAAAGCTCACAAGTTGAGATGTGTTAATAAGTGGAGAGGAGCAACATGTGTATTTCATCAGGGGTGTGCGTGTGTGTGTGTGTGTCTGTGTGTGTGTGTGTCTGTGTGGGTGTGTGTCTGTGTGTGTGTGTGTGTGTGTGTGTGTGTGTGTGTGTGTGTGTGTGTGTGTGTGTGTGTGTGTGTGTGTGTGTGTGTGTGAGTATCACTCAGAACAGCAGAAAGAAAGGTTTGTGCATGTTTTGCTAATTTGATATCCAATTTAAAATAGAGAACCTGGCGAAGAGAAAATGTGCCAACAACTGGAGTAGTTTGACATTTAGACAACACATGTTACAACACGTGTTAATTTTCCCACC
>CM055733.1:22924702-22952202 GCA_029465975.1 Dallia pectoralis
AATTGAAAAAGACTCACACACGATAATTACACAAGGCCAAACAAACAACGTGGCGTTCTGAACCCAAAAACGTCTAGATAGCTATACCAATCAAATCACTTCACAACCGCCACTTAGCCAATCAGAGAGTGGGCAGAGAGAGTGATGATTACAGCAGTAGAAAGATAAGCCAGAGTAATTAAATCACTTCACTCTGTCTGCTGATTAGGGCTTGTGTGTAGTGTACATCTGTGTGTGTGTTTGTACCTCAGAGAGCGAAAGAGCGAGAGACAGAGGGAGCGAAAGAGAAAGAGGGAGAAAGAAAAGGGAGAGAAAGAAAAGGGAGAGAGTTGCACTAAACGTTACATGCAAATAATCGGGAAGGTCAAATGTACAAATCATACAAACAAAGGCAAAGACAGAGAACAGACCCATATCAGCAAGCTGAAGTGTGTAACAGCAGCGCTGGACAGATCAAATGTGTTTACTATAGCTGGGGAGGTCATGTTAATAATGTGTCTTTAGCAGATGAGCCATACAGAGAGTAACTGGGGGCCGCCCCCCCAAAACCAACCAATCAGCGGGAATCTGTAGAGTGAACCATCCCTGAGATCTGCTATGAGAGTTTGTACTTTGGTGTGTGAGCAGAGGTAACGATGGTCATTAATGGTTTAAATACCAAAAGAGTAAAGACCTACGTGACTTCAAAAGCAAGTAGTCCAAGTTACGTTTTTAGTTTATGTTTGGTTGTATTGATACGTGTTTATCAGTACATAAAATAATGCTTGGTTGTATCAATATGTATCTGTAGATACAATAAATAATACTTGAATTGCATGAATGCTTATATGCTCATTGCAAATCAGTATCAGTTCTAAATCATGACACATTATCTGTGCAAACATGATATTAGAAAGAGCTTGAAGCACGTCTATAGACAGAAGACTACGTTTCCCTATTTGCACGCTGGGCAAAATGGCATAACCAAAATAAAAACCCAATCGAACCGTATATAGACAATCAAATTGTATATAACCGACCAAACTGTAATTCCGGAGAGGTATCAACCTTATAATTCGTCATGTTTAGATATAATAACTGTCTGCACTACAGGACTTTTCTGGCGCACTACGGATCTCAACTCCACCACCTATATGCTATGCTTCGCATCTGACTGATGCATGGCAACCAATTTGTGCCCGAGCCCCAGACACGCGTCAGCCCGGAGGCAGAAAGGTGACGACTGACACGGGCCAATTGAGACCCAGATGATATAAACAGAGGAGAGACGTCCTGGCACCCGGTGCTGCCACGGAATAACACAGCGGTCCGAGCGAGAGCGTCGCTCCCGTATATTTTATTACAAATTCACGATGTATTTTATGTGCTGTTCGGATGAATTACCATAATGGGAATGTGATTTTTGTCATTCTGGGAACCGTGGGTGGACGACCTAATGGGTTATCCACTCAACGCATACGGATGCCCAATACATTCATCAAATGTCCGGTTAATTGAAAGCCTGGTGTGTGTGTGTGTGTGTGTGTGTGTGTGTGTGTGTGTAACCCTGGTGTGTGTGTGTGCGTGTGTAACCCTGGTGTGTGTGTGTGCGTGTGTATTGAGGGGGGGATAGATGGAGAGATGCATTTATGTCCAGGGTTCTGGCCATACAACAGAATAACAAACCAGGGAGGTGACTTATCATGTGTCGCTCTAATGACCAAATATGTGTGTATATGTGTGTGTGTGTGTCTGCTTTTATTACTCGACATAATTGTTCTCTAACCTCTAATAAAGATGACGCGGAGCACACCAAACCTCTACATTTCAGTCAAAACAACACCACCAAACCTCTGTATTTCAGTCAAACAATACCAAACATCTGTGTTTCAGTCAAAACAATACCAAACATCTGTGTTTCAGTCAAAAAATACCAAACATCTGTGTTTCAGTCAAAACAATACCAAACATCTGTGTTTCAATCAAAACAATACCAAACATCTGTGTTTCAATCAAAACAATACCAAACATCTGTGTTTCAGTCAAAACAATACCAAACATCTGTGTTTCAATCAAAACAATACCAAACATCTGTATTTCAGTCAAAACAATCTCTGTGTTTCAATCAAAACAATACCAAACATCTGTGTTTCAGTCAAAACATTACCAAACATCTGTGTTTCAATCAAAACAATACCAAACATCTGTGTTTCAATCAAAACAATACCAAACATCTGTGTTTCAATCAAAACATTACCAAACATCTGTGTTTCAATCAAAACAATACCAAACATCTGTGTTTCAGTCAAAACAATACCAAACATCTGTGTTTCAATCAAAACAATACCAAACATCTGTGTTTCAGTCAAAACAATACCAAACATCTGTGTTTCAATCAAAACAATACCAAACATCTGTGTTTCAGTCAAAACAATACCAAACATCTGTGTTTCAATCAAAACAATACCAAACATCTGTGTTTCAGTCAAAACATTACCAAACATCTGTGTTTCAATCAAAACAATACCAAACATCTGTGTTTCAGTCAAAACAATACCAAACATCTGTGTTTCAGTCAAAACAATACCAAACATCTGTGTTTCAATCAAAACAATACCAAACATCTGTGTTTCAGTCAAAACAATACCAAACATCTGTGTTTCAATCAAAACAATACCAAACATCTGTGTTTCAGTCAAAACATTACCAAACATCTGTGTTTCAGTCAAAACATTACCAAACATCTGTGTTTCAGTCAAAACAATACCAAACATCTGTGTTTCAGTCAAAACATTACCAAACATCTGTGTTTCAGTCAAAACAATACCAAACATCTGTGTTTCAGTCAAAACATTACCAAACATCTGTGTTTCAGTCAAAACAATACCAAACATCTGTGTTTCAGTCAAAACATTACCAAACATCTGTGTTTCAGTCAAAACAATACCAAACATCTGTGTTTCAGTCAAAACATTACCAAACATCTGTGTTTCAGTCAAAACAATACCAAACATCTGTGTTTCAGTCAAAACATTATCTGTGTTTCAGTCAAAACATTACCAAACATCTGTGTTTCAGTCAAAACAATACCAAACATCTGTGTTTCAGTCAAAACATTACCAAACATCTGTGTTTCAGTCAAAACAATACCAAACATCTGTGTTTCAGTCAAAACATTACCAAACATCTGTGTTTCAGTCAAAACAATACCAAACCGCTGTTTTTCAATCAAGACAACACCAAACCTTTGTGTTTCAGTGGGGAATGCCTGCTACTAAAATATGGGCAGGCTGCTCTTTGGAGATTTATAGCACTCTGCTGGTTGACATTCTTAATGTAATTAAAACCAGATGGATGGCATTTTGTTGTGTGTGTGTGCGTGTCTGTACAGGAAAACAAAAAAAGTTTATGTTCTGCAAATAACCAGACGATACACTCCATGAATAGCCTGTTGACATGTCCAGTACCAGCCTATATAAGTTTTAACTGTAAAGGGACGCTTACACAAATATATGATCTGCATCTAATTCATTAGACACAAGAAAGGAATAATTGAGCAAACAGAAGTGTGAACTAAGTATAACATCTGTTTTAGAGGTGTCTATATCTATACTATAACATCTGTTTTAGAGGTGTCTATATCTATATTATAACATCTGTTTTAGAGCTGTGTATATCTATATTATAACATCTGTTTTAGAGGTGTGTATATCTATATTATTACATTTGTTTTACAGGTGTGTATATATATATATATATATATCTATACTATAACATCTGTTTTAGAGGTGTGTGTATATCTAGATGTGTGTATGTCTGGGTGTGTGTATATCTAGGTGTGTGTATATCTAGGTGTTAGCTGTCAGCAGCTGATACATAACTGGATGAAAGGCAGACCGAGGGCTTCTCTGAGTCATATAGAGTTTCAGAGGTGTGTGTGTGTGTGTGTGTGTGTGAATGCGTCACACAATAAGGTGTGTGTAGATGCGTCACATGTCTATACACCTGCCTGTATACACAAACTTAAAGAGACTTATCCAAGGCTGAACTCAGCCAGATACTTCTGATAGAAAAGAAGAGAATGGTGGGGGGGGTAGATAGAGATGGGTGGGGGGAGGGAGGGGTGGAGGGAGTGAGGGAGAAAAGGAGAGAGAGGGAGGAAGAGAAGTTGGGAGGGGGGAAGGAGGGGGGGGGAAGGAGAGAGAGGGAGGGAGGGAGAGAACGAGAGAGGGGGGAAGGAGGGAGAGGGAGGGATGTGAAGCTTGCCTGATGACTGCAGATCCATATGGGACTGTCACATCCTCCCATGGTCTCTCTCAGTTCTCTCCTGCCCTCAGAAGTCTCCTTATAGCCAACATCTGCTTCCAGATGTGGTCACTATGTTACATCTAGCTAATAGAGAACCTTTGATGATTTCACAAACACACACTCACATTAGCATAATGAATGAAAGATTCAAACCTCTGGGGCCCAAACACTGCCTATAAGCCAGAGAGAAGGTGAGAGAGAAAGAAAGAGAGAGAGAGAGAAGGTGAGAGAGAAAGAGAGAGAAGGTGAGAGAGAGAGAAGGTGAAAGAAAAGGTGAAAAATAAAAACTGTATGTTTAGTTATAGACAGATACCATATTGTTTAACAAGCATCATGGTCTGGTGCTGCATTATCCTAAAGAACAAATCGAGGACAAAGAGATTGAGATTTGGGAGAGAAACCGCGGATGCTTAAAGAGGGAAGGATGAAAGATAGAGAGATGGTTTCAGACAGTCAGGCATAACAACATCTTTCCTAATCAACTTGTCCTCTCCAGACGATCACACAGTGATGCCTGCCCCACCTAATAAGAGATGCTGAACACTTGAGTTTCCACACTGTTCTGCTAAAGGTCAGAGTCCTCACCGCTCTCTCAGCTAGATACACAACTCACTGATATCTACGTTTACAGCCCATTCAGATGCACGACCGGCTTAACTTCATATAAATAACCCAGTGACGTGAACGGTTCTATGCCAGGCTGGGTTCTGCTTTCAAATGAGAACATCAGGGTAGACCCAGAGACGAAGGCCCCAGGGAATGAGATGGAGAGGAGGTGAATGAGAGGGAGAGGAGGTGAATGAAAGGGTGAGGAGGTGAATGAGAGGGAGAGGAGGTGAATGAGAGGGAGAGGAGGTGAATGAGAGGGTGAGGAGGTGGATGAGAGGGAGAGGAGGTGAATGAGAGGGAGAGGAAGTGAATGAGAGGGAGAGGAAGTGAATGAGAGGGAGAGGAAGTAAATGAGAGGAAGAGGAGGTGGATGAGAGGGAGAGGAGGTGGATGAGAGGGAGAGGAGGTGGATGAGAGGGAGAGGAGGTAAATGAGAGGGAGAGGAAGTAAATGAGAGGGAGAGGAGGTGGATGAGAGGGAGAGGAGGTGGATGAGAGGGAGAGGAGGTGGATGAGAGGGAGAGGAGGTGGATGAGAGGGAGAGGAGGTGGATGAGAGGGAGAGGAGGTGGATGAGAGGGAGAGGAGGTGGATGAGAGGGAAATAACTAGTATATATGGAGGATATGAGGTTCACCTAGACATAACTAGTGGATATGAGGTTTACCTAGACATAACTAGTGGATATGAGGTTTACCTAGACATAACTAGTGGATATGAGGTTTACCTAGACATAACTAGTGGATATGAGGTTTACCTAGACATAACTAGTGGATATGAGGTTTACCTAGACATAACTAGTGGATATGAGGTTTACCTAGACATAACGAGTGGATATGAGGTTTACCTAGACATAACTAGTGGATATGAGGTTTACCTAGACATAACTAGTGGATATGAGGTTTACCTAGACATAACTAGTGGATATGAGGTTTACCTAGACATAACTAATGGATATGAGGTTTACCTAGATATAACTAGTGGATATGGGAGTTTTATATCCCTGGATAATACCACTTGACCCCTACCTGACCTTAATGTCTACATGCCATATTAAACTTCCCTTATTCAGGGAGTTGCATATTTTCCTTTAATCCAGGATATGAGGCGAGGAGAATCGTGGAGATAGTATTGTGCTTAGTTGAGAATTCAAATAATCCACCCTTAAGATGATGTTACAAGAGGAGTTGTGAAAGTGTGTGTGTGTGTGTGTGTGTGTGTGAGGGGTGTAAAGGTGTCTGTGTGTGTGATGAGTGTGTTTGTGTATTTGGAGGTGTGTGTGTGTGTGTGTGTGTGAAGTAGCTGACACATAGCAGTCATATTGACCTTCAGTACCCGTAAAAACATATAACCTCATTCAACATTCAACTCTCCCCTCTCCTCCTCTCTCCCTCACCTCCTCTCTCCCTCACCTCCTCTCTCCCTCACCTCCTCTCTCCCTCACCTCCTCTCTCCCTCACCTCCTCTCTCCCTCACCTCCTCTCTCCCTCACCTCCCCTCTCCCTCACCTCCTCTCTCCCTCACCTCCTCTCTCCCTCACCTCCCCTCTCCCTCACCTCCTCTCTCCCGCACCCCCCCTCTCTCCCTCACCTCCCCTCTCCCTCACCTCCTCTCTCCCTCACCTCCCTCTCCCTCACCTCCTCTCTCCCTCACCTCCCTCTCTCCCTCACCTCCTCTCTCCCTCACCTCCCCTCTCCCTCTCCTCCTCTCTCCCTCACCTCCCCTCTCCCCCACCTCCTCTCTCCCTCACCTCCCCTCTCTCCCTCACCTCCCCTCTCCCTCACCTCCTCTCTCCCTCACCTCCCCTCCCCTCCTCACCTCCTCTCTCCCTCACCTCCCTCTCCCTCACCTCCTCTCTCCCTCACCTCCCCTCTCCCTCACCTCCTCTCTCCCTCACCTCCCCTCTCCCTCACCTCCTCTCTCCCTCACCTCCCCTCTCCCTCACCTCCCCTCTCCCTCACCTCCCCTCTCCCTCACCTCCTCTCTCCCTCACCTCCCCTCTCCCTCACCTCCTCTCTCCCTTACCTCCCCTTTCCCCCTCACCTCCCCTCTCCCTCACCTCCTCTCTCCCTCACCTCCCCTCTCCCTCACCTCCCCTCTCCCTCCTCCACCTCCCCTTCTACACTCCATAGTAGCAGTTCACACGGCACATAAGAGTTTCACAAGTCAACGTACGTGCAAGTGTCAAGTCACAGAAAGTCACAGGCGACATCAGATCGGTCATTTGGGTCAGACTGCTCTACTAAACACATTACATACTACACCCAAAATAATCACACACACGCTGACAGACAGACAGACACACACACACACACACAGAGCGACCACTTAGAGAAAGAAATAACCACAACAGGCACATTACTTAACACACAGGGAAGATGACCAAAACACAGTTTCTCACACACACAGCATACAGACACAACACACACACACACACACACACACACACACACACACACACACACACACACACAGCATACAGACACAACACACACACACACACACAGCATACAGACACAACACACACACACACACACACACAAATACATAAAATCACATCACCTCAGGGCCAGTGATTCTGAACACATACCCTGTCTTGGAGGTGATTCCATATCCCAGCATGCATTTCTCACATGGAGAGAAAATAACCCCTGGGCCTAGCTGAGAGTTAAGTGGGTGTCCCCCTTCCCTTTATCTCATTCTCCCTCTCTCTCTCATCTTCCCTCTCCCTCCTCCTCCAGCTGTCCTTTACCTCCATCTGTTCTTCTAAATCTTTTCCTCTTCACCTTTTTCTCTTAATCCATATCTCTCAATGTGTCAGATAATGTGTCAGATAATATACGCCCATGTTCCCTTAGGATTTGAATGAAGAAACTGAGGTAAGAATACAGTCTGGTGCTTTTCTCAGTCATTTCCCATGGTAGTCTTCTAAATGAAGTTCAACACTTCCATCTGATTGGTCCCAGAACACCTGGGTAACGTTTTGGTCTGACTGACTTTGATGCTCTAATTGATTACAGGTGATCCAGATGATGACGATTGTGTTTAATAAAACACTATTCATTATTATGTCTGTATGTATGTATGTGTGTATGTATGTATGTATGTATGTATGTATGTATGTATGTATGTATGTATGTATGTATGTATGTCTGTATGCGTGTATGTGTGTATGTATGTGTGTATGTATGTATGTATGTATGTATGTATGTATGTATGTATGTATGTATGTATGTATGTATGTATGTATGTGTGTATGTATGTATGTATGTATGTGTGTATGTATGTATGTATGTATGTCTGTATGTATGTGTGTATGTATGTGTGTATGTATGTGTGTATGTATGTGTGTATGTATGTATGCATGTCTGTATGCGTGTATGTATGCGTGTATGTGTGTATGTATGTGTGTATGTATGTATGTATGTATGTATGTATGTATGTATGTATGTATGTATGTATGTATGTATGTATGTATGTATGTCTGTATGTATGTGTGTATGTATGTGTGTATGTATGTATGTATGTATGTATGTATGTATGTATGTCTGTATGTATGTGTGTATGTATGTATGTATGTATGTGTGTATGTATGTATGTATGTATGTATGTATGTATGTATGTATGTATGTATGTATGCATGCATGTCTGTATGTGTGTGTGTATGCGTGTATGTGTGTATGTATGTATGTATGTATGTATGTATGTATGTATGTATGTATGTATGTATGTATGTATGTATGTATGTATGTATGCATGTCTGTATGCGTGTATGTGTGTATGTATGTATGTATGTATGTATGTATGTATGTATGTATGTATGTCTGTATGTCTGTATGTGTGTATGTATGTATGTATGTATGTATGTATGTATGTATGTATATATGTATGTATGTATGTATGTATGCATGCATGTCTGTATGTGTGTGTGTATGCGTGTATGTGTGTATGTATGTATGTCTGTATGTATGTATGTATGTATGTATGTATGTATGTATGTATGTATGTATGTATGTATGTATGTATGTATGTATGTATGTATGTATGTATGTATGTATGTATGTATGTATGTATGTATGTATGTATGTCTGTATGTCTGTATGTGTGTATGTATGTACAGTGCCTTGCGAAAGTATTCGGCCCCCTTGAACTTTTCGACCTTTTGCCACATTTCAGGCTTCAAACATAAAGATACAAAACTGTAATTTTTTTTGAAGAATCAACAACAAGTGGGACACAATCATGAAGTGGAACAAATTTATTGGATATTTCAAACTTTTTTAACAAATAAAAAACTGAAAAATTGGGCGTGCAAAATTATTCAGCCCCCTTAAGTTAATACTTTGTAGCGCCACCTTTTGCTGCGATTACAGCTGTAAGTCGCTTGGGGTATGTCTTTATCAGTTTGGCACACCGAGAGACTGAAATTTTTGCCCATTCCTCCTTGCAAAACACCTCGAGCTCAGTGAGGTTGGATGGAGAGCGTTTGTGAACAGCAGTTTTCAGTTCTTTCCACAGATTCTCGATTGGATTCAGGTCTGGACTTTGACTTGGCCATTCTAACACCTGGATATGTTTATTTGTGAACCATTCCATTGTAGATTTTGCTTTATGTTTCGGATCATTGTCTTGTTGGGAGACAAAACTCCATCCCAGTCTCAGGTCTTTTGCAGACTCCATCAGGTTTTCTTCCAGAATGGTCCTGTATTTGGCTCCATCCATCTTCCCATCAATTTTAACCATCTTCCCTGTCCCTGCTGAAGAAAAGCAGGCCCAAACCATGATGCTGCCACCACCATGTTTGACAGTGGGGATGGTGTGTTCAGGGTGATGAGCTGTGTTGCTTTTACACCAAACATAAAGTTTTGCATTGTTGCCAATTTTGGTTTCATCTGACCAGAGCACCTTCTTCCACATGTTTGGTGTGTCTCCCAGGTGGCTTGTGGCAAACTTTAAACAACACTTGTTATGGATGTCTTTAAGAAATGGCTTTCTTCTTGCCACTCTTCCATAAAGGCCAGATTTGTGCAGTATACGACTGATTGTTGTCCTATGGACAGAGTCTCCCACATCAGCTGTAGATCTCTGCAGTTCATCCAGAGTGATCATGGGCCTCTTGACTGCATCTCTGATCAGTCTTCTCCTTGTATGAGCTGAAAGTTAAGAGGGACGGCCGGGTCTTGGTAGATTTGCAGTGGTCTGATACTCCTTCCATTTCAATATTATCGCTTGCACAGTGCTCCTTGGGATGTTTAAAGCTTGGGAAATCTTTCTGTATCCAAATCCGCCTTTAAAATTCTCCACAACAGTATCTCGGACCTGCCTGGTGTGTTCCTTCTTCTTCACGATGCTCTCTGTGCTTTAAACGGACCTCTGAGACTATCACAGAGTAGGTGCATTTATACGGAGACTTAATTACACACAGGTAGATTCTATTTATCATCATTAGTGATTTAGGTCAACATTGGATCATTCAGAGATCCTCACTGAACTTCTGGAGAGAGTTTGCTGCACTGAAAGTAAAGGGGCTGAATAATTTTGCTCGCCCAATTTTTCAGTTTTTTTGTTAAAAAATGTCATTCCACTTCATGATTGTGTCCCACCTGTTGTTGATTCTTCACAACAAATTACAGTTTTAGATCTTTATGTTTGAAGCCTGAAATGTGGCAAAAGGTCGAAAAGTTCAAGGGGGCCGAATACTTTCGCAAGGCACTGTATGTATGTATGTATGTATATATGTATGTATGTATGTATGTACAGTATGCATGTATATGGAGGTTTTCCCTCGCTCCTTTCAGTTCATGCTCACATCGTGTTCATAAACACCTCCCTCCCACAGACTTTCACCCATATCGCAGAACATTCCCTTGTACCTCTGATGGCGGATAACCTTGTTAATACTTCCCAACAGCAGAGCTGATGCAATTATTTCCGGGGTGGAGTGGGAAGCGAGGTGGGTTTAGTTGTGTGGGTGAACCTGCTATCTCAGGCTTATGTTACAGCCCAATGGTTAGCAGTGTGTGTGTGTGTGTGTGTGTGTGTGTTTAAATATGGCTGTTATACTAAAGCAGACGTTTATGGGTTGAAGGACATTTTACACTCCCTTTATGTTTGTGTGTGTGTCTGTGTGTGGCCCTCTAGGTGAAAAGTTTTTAGAGGCAACCCCACGGTGTGTGAACTATACCAAGTCAACACACACACACACACATTTTCTAACCCGTGGACACTTCTGCATGGTTACAGCCATAACTAGCAGCCCCCCCCGCCCAACACACACACACACACCAAACCAAAAGGTAGGCCTCGCTCAGATTGCAGCTTCTGTGAATGGTGTTGTGCACAGCTCTGACCATTAGGGGTGTGTCAGGGAGTGAGGGAGAAAGAGTCTCACAGTTCCTCCCCCCTCTCTCTCTCTCTTCTTCCTCTCAATCCCAATCTTTTCTCTGTATAAGGTGATTTCCTCTCAAGGCCGATTTAGAATGCAGCATATTAAGACATATCACTCCATCTCTCAATATTCGCCTTTCCTTTCTTTGACTCTGATATTTTCTTCCTCCATTTCTCAGTAATTCTGTCCTTACTCCATCTCTCAGTAATTCTGCCCTTACTCCATCTCTCAGTAATTCTGCCCTTACTCCAACTCTCAGTAATTCTGTCCTTACTCCAACTCTCAGTAATTCTGTCCTTACTCCATCTCTCAGTAATTCTGCCCTTACTCCAACTCTCAGTAATTCTGCCCTTACTCCAACTCTCAGTAATTCTGTCCTTACTCCATCTCTCAGTAATTCTGCCCTTACTCCATCTCTCAGTAATTCTGCCCTTACTCCATCTCTGAGTAATTCTGCCCTTACTCCATCTCTCAGTAATTCTGCCCTTACTCCAACTCTCAGTAATTCTGTCCTTACTCCAACTCTCAGTAATTCTGTCCTTACTCCATCTCTCAGTAATTCTGCCCTTACTCCAACTCTCAGTAATTCTGTCCTTACTCCATCTCTCAGTAATTCTGCCCTTACTCCATCTCTCAGTAATTCTGCCCTTACTCCATCTCTCAGTAATTCTGCCCTTACTCCATCTCTCAGTAATTCTGCCCTTACTCCATCTCTCAGTAATTCTGCCCTTACTCCATCTCTCAGTAATTCTGCCCTTACTCCAACTCTCAGTAATTCTGTCCTTACTCCAACTCTCAGTAATTCTGTCCTTACTCCATCTCTCAGTAATTCTGTCCTTACTCCATCTCTCAGTTCTTCGGTCCTTACGTCATGTCTCTGTTTTTATTCACAGCCTGGCCCGGACTTATCCCACAGTCAGAAGTTAGGGTTAAGGTTAGAGTTATCCCACAGTCAGTATTTAGGGTTCGAGTTAGGCCTCTCATCACACGGCCAGTTGAAAAGGAGAGGTGGACAAGTTAAGAAGGAGAATCTGATTGGTGCTCAAATACAGTCCACATGTCATGTCATCTCTCATCTCATGTGTGCAACCAGGGGGAACCAATGACACACCGGCTCATCCACTCTGATTGGATAAGTGGCCGCTGTGGGGTGACTGGATGGTCCAATAGGGTTATAGATTTAGGTTCAGACATAACAGTTCAAGGTCACATCATATGAGACATGTGTATTATTGTTTTCTGGTTCCAAGGACAAAAGAACAAACCACTGTGTTTGGGTGTGTGTTTGGGTGTGTGTGGGTGGGTGTTTGGGTGGGTGTGGGTGGGTGTTTCGGTGTGTGTGGGTGGGTGTGTGCGTGTGTGGATGGGTGTTTGGGTGGGCATGTGTGTGCCTGAAAACCGACTACAAATTGTCCCGCTTTCCATCAATATCACCCAAGGAGAGGTGAAGTGTAAATTCTAGGGGTGTCCATCACACATGACTGCTGTGTCCCTGACTGTGTGTGTATGTGTTTGGGTGTGTGTGTGTGTGTGTGTATGTGTTTGGGTGTGTATGTGTGTGTGTGTGTGTGTGTGTGTGTGTGTGTGTGTGTGAGTGTGTGTGTGTGTGCAGCTATACTGCTGTACAGACAGACGGTGAGTACTGTAGCTGAATAGGGAAGCCATAGATATACATTCAATTCACCCGTTGTGCTACTCAAGTCCATAATGATATGTGTACAGCCATCGGACCCTGGTGTGGTTACTGAAGGTTTTAAACACACATGACATTAACACACATAACATAAACACACATGACATAAACACACATGACATAAACACCCATGACATAAACACCCATGACATAAACACACATGACATAAACACACATGAGATAAACACCCATGCCATAAACACACATGACATAAAAACACATGACATAAACACACATGACATAAACACACATGACATAAACACACATGACATAAACACACATGACATATACACACATGACATAAACACACATGACATATAGACACATGACATAAAAACACATGACATAAAAACACATGACATAAACACACGTGACATATACACACATGACATAAACACACATGACATATAGACACATGACATAAAAACACATGACATAAAAACACATGACATAAAAACACATGACATAAACACACGTGACATATACACACGTGACATATACACACATGACATATAGACACATGACATAAAAACACATGACATAAAAACACATGACATAAAAACACATGACATAAACACACGTGACATATACACACATGACATAAACACACATGACATATAGACACATGACATAAAAACACATGACATAAAAACACATGACATAAAAACACATGACATAAACACACATGACATAAAAACACACTTCGGTTCACATTCAGAGCGGGTCACACTCCGGTTCACATCTGGACAGCCACACAGAAACCTAGACACAGTCACCCATCACCAGAGCGAGTCAGGATCTGTTCTCCATAGTGTCTCTGCCTGTATGCGTCTCAGGGGCGTTCCACTGCTTTGTCCTGGTGCACTTGTGTGTGTCATCTTATTATATTGTACTATACCTTGGGTCTTTCTGTATGGAGTCGATAGACGGCGAGCGTGCCAGACTGCCCTCTGGTGGCAGGGCCGGTCCTGACTTGCTGTATGGAGACTCCACTGAAGGGCAGTACTGGAGGGTGCGGTAGGGATCTGCGGCGTACGGGTCGTTGGCGTAGGCCTCTGACGTGTAGCCGGGCCCAACTGTGGCGTAGTTGTTAGCGCCCCCGCGGGTGTAGCTTCCCCCAGCGCCGTGGCAGCCTGCACGCTGTAAAGAGGCGGAGTCGACACCGGGGGAGGGCGGGGCTACAAGGGGAAAACACGGATACAACACGTAGTTGAACATCGGGTTACAGACCTGGTGCGTCAGGTCTATATGGAATAAGAAGAGAGGAGGAGGTGGGCAGGAGAATGGAGAGGGGAGGAGGTGAGAGGAGGGCAGGGGAATGGAGAGGGGAGGAGGTGAGAGGAGGAGGGCAGGGGAATGGAGAGGGGAGGAGGTGAGAGGAGGAGGGCAGGGGAATGGAGAGGGGAGGAGGTGAGAGGAGGAGGAGAGGAGGGCAGGAGAAAGGAGAGGGGAGGAGGTGAGAGGAGGAGGGCAGGGGAATGGAGAGGGGGGGAGGTGAGAGGAGGAGGAGAGGAGGGCAGGGGAATGGAGAGGGGAGGAGGTGAGAGGAGGAGGGCAGGGGAATGGAGAGGGGAGGAGGTGAGAGGAGGAGGAGAGGAGGGCAGGAGAATGGAGAGGAGGTGAGAGGAGGAGGGCAGGGGAACGGAGAGGGGAGGAGGAGAGAGTGGACAAAAGTAAACAGAGAGGATCAGTGTGTAGAAAAGAAAAGAAACAAACATTTTAATGGAGTGGAAGAAAACATTTGTTAAGATAATGTTTTTATGGTGTAGAATGTATCATTATAATGAACTCTGAGCAAACATGTGTGATAGCGGGTGAATTTACATTTGAAAACTGGCATTTGGGTAGACAGAAACAAAACAACACAGGCTGAAATAAATCTGCCTATGTGCGTTTACGTTTTATTCATTCAGCTGGCTTCCCTTATTCAGGGAAACTTACATAAATATCAGTAAAGATTCATTTGTAGGCTTTTTATGACTGCAGCCTAAACATGATCCAGTGAGCAGCTGAATAAAGATGGAATTACCCACTGTATCACACCCTTTACACCCACACACACACACTGTATCACACCCTTTACACCCACACACACACACTGTATCACACCCTTTACACCCACACACACACACTGTATCACACCCTTTACACCCACACACACACACTGTATCACACCCTTTACACCCACACACACACACTGTATCACACCCTTTACACCCACACACACACACTGTATCACACCCTTTACACCCACACACACACACTGTATCACACCCTTTACACCCACACACACACACTGTATCACACCCTTTACACCCACACACACACACTGTATCACACTCTTTACACACACACACACACACACACACTGTATCACACCGTTTACACACTCACACACACACACACACACACACACACTGTATCACACCCTTTACACACACACACACACTGTATCACACCGTTTACACACACACTTTACACACACACACACATACACACACACACACACACTGTATCACACCCTTTACACACACACACACACACACACACACACACACACACACACACTGTATCACACCCTTTACACCCACACACACACACTGTATCACACCCTTTACACCCACACACACACACTGTATCACACCCTTCACACCCACACACACACACTGTATCACACCCTTTACACACACACACACACACACACACACACACACACACACACACACACACACACACACACACACACTGTATCACACCCTTTACACACACACACACACACACACACACACTGTATCACACCCTTTACACACACACACACACACACACACGCTGTATCACACCCTTTACACACACACACACACTGTATCACACCCTTTACACACACACACACATACTGTATCACACCCTTTACACACACCATGTCGACCATGTCGCTGGTATTGGATGAATGAAAGAAAAACAGCCAATCACTGCAGGTGACAGTAACCAATGAAATTCCTGTGAAAGCGGACAGGTTGCAGGGAGGGTCAGGCAGGCAGGGAAAATACAGAAGGAATATTCACCACCACACCATGTTTCTTTTCTCCATCTGTGATTGGTGGAAATTGACTTGTCAGACAGGAGAGCATTGTGTGTATTCAATAATATTCACGTAATTAGCAAGAAGCTTTAGATGAATCAGAGACTGTGTCTGAGTTTACAATGCAAGGACCCATAATTCCAACAGAGAATCCCAAAGAAAAAAGATTAGTTGTTAAAAGTTATTGTTTGGTTTAGGGTTTTGGGTTAGATTTACGGTAAAGATATTACGTTTTGTGTGCATGTGTGTGTGTGTGTGTGTGTGTGTGAGTGTGTGTGTCAGTGTGTGTGTGCGTAAGTGTGGGTGTGTGCGCATGTGTGTGTGTGTGAGGGTGTGCATGAGTGTGTGTGTGTGTGTGTGTGTGTGTGTGTGTGTGTGTGTGTGTGAGTGTGTGTGTCGGCCAGAAGGTCGCATCATTACGAGTGTGACACATTCTCTCTGTCACAGTGCTTTTGGCCCGAGTGGTGACATTTACATGACATTCACACACCATTAACACCTCGTTTAGAAGTGCACTCACACACACACACACACTACCAATTTCTGTAACTCACACTCAGGAGGCTATGCTTCTTTACGGATCATAAATGAGAGAATATATTTCCACAATGACTATGATATTCCCATCCCAGCTCTGATAAAATATCCCCCAGTCGATGTGGCTAAAACGAGTGAGTGTTCCTCTATATTTATTCTATCTCTCTTTCTTCCCTATCATGTTATTCCTCTATATTTATTCTATCTCTCTCTTCCATATCATGTTATTCCTGTCTTTCTATCAATCTATTTACTCTATCTTCTCTCCATTACTCTCCACTCTTCCTTTTTGACGTTATACCTATAATTTCTTTCTTCATTTGTCTCACTCTTTATCTCTTTTCTCTCGCCCTCGCCCTCTCTCTCTCGCCCTCTCTCTCTCTCTCCCCCCCTCTCTCTCTCTCTCTCCCCCTCTCTCTCTCTCTCTCTCTCCCCCTCTCTCTCCCTCTCTCTCCCCCCCTCTCTCTTTCCCTCTTCCTATATCTCTCTATCATGCGGTGGTTCTCTCTTTGTCTCTCTCTCTCTCTCTCCCTGTCTTTCTCTCTCCCAGTCTACATATATCTCCCGCTGTCCATCTCTCTCTCTCCCTGTCTCTCTCTTTTTCTGTCTTCCTACCTCCACTGGTCTCACAGTTAGAGGAGGTAAATAAGTCATTTTCTCTGGTAATGCACTGCAGTTTCAGGTGACCTTCCATGTTTGCTGGGCTGCGGAGGGACACACACACACACACACAAACACACACACACGCATAAACACACAAACACACACACACACAAACACACACACGCATACACACATAGTGGAAAAGCCCTTGATTGTTTCTAGTAATTGTGAGATAAACAGACAGATAACAGCCATTCCCAAATGGTTTCTCCCAGAAACACTAGCAGCTGTCTGACTGACACACAGATGTGACAACATTTAAGCCAGTCACGGCATCAGCAACAGGGAAACAGCCCCTCCAGGGTGTGGATCCAAAGCCCTGCTCACAATCAACACAAACAGGGAAACAACAGAAAGGTACTTTGAAATTGAAAGACAAGAGAAGACACAGATGAGAGGGTAAATAATTGAGGTCAATGTGATGATCCAACTAAATGTACTCATGTTTAGTTTGTCTGTCAGTGTCTACGAGTGTTTACCAAAGTGCACCAGTGTCATGGACAGATGTATAGATATATGGATGGTATGGACAGATGTATAGATATATGGATGGTATGGACAGATGTATAGATATATGGATGGTATGGACAGATGTATATGGATGGTATGGACAGATGTATAGATATATGGATGGTATGGACAGATGTATAGATATATGGATGGTATGGACAGATGTATAGATATATGGATGGTATGGACAGATGTATAGATATATGGATGGTATGGACAGATGTATAGATATATGGATGGTATGGACAGATGTATAGATAGATGGATGGTATGGACAGATGTATAGATATATGGATGGTATGGACAGATGTATAGATAGATGGATGGTATGGACAGATGTATAGATATATGGATGGTATGGACAGATGTATAGATATATGGATGGTATGGACAGATGTATAGATATATGGATGGTATGGACAGATGTATAGATATATGGATGGTATGGACAGATGTATAGATATATGGATGGTATGGACAGATGTATAGATATATGGATGGTATGGACAGATGTATAGATATATGGATGGTATGGACAGATGTATAGATATATGGATGGTATGGACAGATGTATATGGATGGTATGGACAGATGTATAGATATATGGATGGTATGGACAGATGTATCGATATATGGATGGTATGGACAGATGTATATATATATGGATGGTATGGACAGATGTATAGATAGATGGATGGTATGGACAGATGTATAGATAGATGGATGGTATGGACAGATGTATATGGATGGTATGGACAGATGTATAGATATATGGATGGTATGGACAGATGTATATGGATGGTATGGACAGATGTATAGATATATGGATGGTATGGACAGATGTATAGATATATGGATGGTATGGACAGATGTATAGATAGATGGATGGTATGGACAGATGTATATGGATGGTATGGACAGATGTATAGATAGATGGATGGTATGGACAGATGTATAGATATATGGATGGTATGGACAGATGTATAGATAGATGGATGGTATGGACAGATGTATAGATAGATGGATGGTATGGACAGATGTATATGGATGGTATGGACAGATGTATAGATAGATGGATGGTATGGACAGATGTATATATATATGGATGGTATGGACAGATGTATAGATAGATGGATGGTATGGACAGATGTATAGATAGATGGATGGTATGGACAGATGTATATGGATGGTATGGACAGATGTATATGGATGGTATGGACAGATGTATAGATAGATGGATGGTATGGACAGATGTATATGGATGGTATGGACAGATGTATAGATATATGGATGGTATGGACAGATGTATATGGATGGTATGGACAGATGTATAGATATATGGATGGTATGGACAGATGTATAGATATATGGATGGTATGGACAGATGTATAGATATATGGATGGTATGGACAGATGTATAGATATATGGATGGTATGGACAGATGTATAGATAGATGGATGGTATGGACAGATGTATATGGATGGTATGGACAGATGTATATGGATGGTATGGACAGATGTATAGATATATGGATGGTATGGACAGATGTATATATATATGGATGGTATGGACAGATGTATAGATAGATGGATGGTATGGACAGATGTATATGGATGGTATGGACAGATGTATATGGATGGTATGGACAGATGTATAGATATATGGATGGTATGGACAGATGTATATATATATGGATGGTATGGACAGATGTATAGATATATGGATGGTATGGACAGATGTATAGATAGATGGATGGTATGGACAGATGTATAGATATATGGATGGTATGGACAGATGTATAGATATATGGATGGTATGGACAGATGTATAGATAGATGGATGGTATGGACAGATGTATAGATATATGGATGGTATGGACAGATGTATAGATAGATGGATGGTATGGACAGATGTATAGATAGATGGATGGTATGGACAGATGTATATGGATGGTATGGACAGATGTATAGATATATGGATGGTATGGACAGATGTATAGATATATGGATGGTATGGACAGATGTATAGATATATGGATGGTATGGACAGATGTATAGATATATGGATGGTATGGACAGATGTATAGATAGATGGATGGTATGGACAGATGTATAGATATATGGATGGTATGGACAGATGTATAGATAGATGGATGGTATGGACAGATGTATATGGATGGTATGGACAGATGTATATGGATGGTATGGACAGATGTATAGATATATGGATGGTATGGACAGATGTATAGATAGATGGATGGTATGGACAGATGTATATGGATGGTATGGACAGATGTATAGATATATGGATGGTATGGACAGATGTATAGATATATGGATGGTATGGACAGATGTATAGATAGATGGATGGTATGGACAGATGTATAGATATATGGATGGTATGGACAGATGTATAGATATATGGATGGTATGGACAGATGTATAGATAGATGGATGGTATGGACAGATGTATAGATATATGGATGGTATGGACAGATGTATAGATATATGGATGGTATGGACAGATGTATAGATAGATGGATGGTATGGACAGATGTATAGATAGATGGATGGTATGGACAGATGTATAGATATATGGATGGTATGGACAGATGTATAGATATATGGATGGTATGGACAGATGTATAGATATATGGATGGTATGGACAGATGTATAGATATATGGATGGTATGGACAGATGTATAGATATATGGATGGTATGGACAGATGTATAGATAGATGGATGGTATGGACAGATGTATATGGATGGTATGGAGATGTATATGGATGGTATGGACAGATGTATAGATATATGGATGGTATGGACAGATGTATAGATATATGGATGGTATGGACAGATGTATAGATAGGATGGTATGGACAGATGTATAGATGGGATGGTATGGACAGATGTATATGGATGGTATGGACAGATGTATAGATAGATGGATGGTATGGACAGATGTATATGGATGGTATGGACAGATGTATAGATAGATGGATGGTATGGACAGATGTATAGATATATGGATGGTATGGACAGATGTATATGGATGGTATGGACAGATGTATAGATATATGGATGGTATGGACAGATGTATAGATATATGGATGGTATGGACAGATGTATATGGATGGTATGGACAGATGTATAGATAGATGGATGGTATGGACAGATGTATAGATATATGGATGGTATGGACAGATGTATATATATATGGATGGTATGGACAGATGTATAGATAGATGGATGGTATGGACAGATGTATATGGATGGTATGGACAGATGTATAGATATATGGATGGTATGGACAGATGTATATATATATGGATGGTATGGACAGATGTATAGATAGATGGATGGTATGGACAGATGTATATGGATGGTATGGACAGATGTATATGGATGGTATGGACAGATGTATATGGATGGTATGGACAGATGTATAGATATATGGATGGTATGGACAGATGTATAGATATATGGATGGTATGGACAGATGTATAGATAGATGGATGGTATGGACAGATGTATATGGATGGTATGGACAGATGTATAGATATATGGATGGTATGGACAGATGTATATGGATGGTATGGACAGATGTATAGATATATGGATGGTATGGACAGATGTATAGATATATGGATGGTATGGACAGATGTATAGATAGATGGATGGTATGGACAGATGTATAGATAGATGGATGGTATGGACAGATGTATATGGATGGTATGGACAGATGTATAGATAGATGGATGGTATGGACAGATGTATATGGATGGTATGGACAGATGTATAGATAGATGGATGGTATGGACAGATGTATAGATAGATGGATGGTATGGACAGATGTATATGGATGGTATGGACAGATGTATAGATATATGGATGGTATGGACAGATGTATAGATATATGGATGGTATGGACAGATGTATAGATAGATGGATGGTATGGACAGATGTATATGGATGGTATGGACAGATGTATAGATAGATGGATGGTATGGACAGGGAGGAACACAGAGATGTAAAACAGAGTATTGCAGGACAGAGGGTGTTCTAATGAAAGCATAGACCCGAGGTTCTTGGGAGATATCAAGTCCTTGCCAGCCCCTTCTCCCTTATTAGAGTCCAGGCGGAAATTCATTTTGACATCTTTATTTATGACTAGAATTAATGGTGGAAAATGACAGATATGGCTGTGGGCTTGGCAGACACAAGGTGACAATTTGTCTGCAATCAATATAGTCTACCCAGAACAGAAAGAGAAAGAGAAATAGAGAGATGGAGAGAGAGACACACATAAAGGGAAAGAGAGACAGAGGGATACAGAGAGAGAGGGGGAAGAAATGAGAGAGACACAGAGGGGGAGAGAGAGGGAGAGAGAGAGAGAGGGAGAGAGGGGGGAGAGAAGGGGAGATACTGCTGTTCACAGCAGGACAGCACAGCACAGCAACCATCTTTATATGTAATTGAACATTAGCCAGGTCTGCAGCGTGGGAGGAAACCTGTAACCGTGGAAACCCTTCCCTGTTTCCTACTAGTCGTTCTGCCCTTGTGATTTGGCTTCAGGTTCTGACATGCCACTGGGCTACAGATGGCCATGTCAAGTGCTCCCTGTGGCTTTATCAGTAGGTCCGACTGGGACTACAAGCAACAAGACAAAACTCAACTGTGTGTAAAATGTCCCGGCGATTTAACACATTCTGTTGGATCGAGACTCAAACAGCCATGCACAGGCTTTACATATTGGATGTAGATTCCCTCTAACTTGATAAGAGCAGAGGTTTTAGTTCACGACGGCGATCAAAAATGTAATGTTAAACTCTTCTAACCTCATGGCACTTGTTAGGTCCTCTTTACGAGGTCATCGTAAACCCAGCCCAATAAAAGTTTATTGAATTGTCCCACAGACAGATAGTACAAAATAATTAACATGACATGAAGTCTAAGTGACGCACAAACGAGGGTTTCACTTCAATTGAACTATATGATCTTAAATTCATATGTAAAAATTATACAGGGCAATGAAAAGTATTGTCTCCCTGGTCAGATCTCTCTGTGAATTGTAGAAAGATACAGAGAGATTGTGAAGTCAGATGTTCACTTCATTTGTTTAATGTGGTA
The DNA here is from genome assembly GCA_029465975.1 of Dallia pectoralis. NCBI lineage: Eukaryota > Metazoa > Chordata > Actinopteri > Esociformes > Umbridae > Dallia > Dallia pectoralis. The sequence continues at coordinate 22,947,598 of CM055733.1, forward strand.
GGTCATTAAACATCCACTGTTCCGATGAATCAAATGCATTAGGGAAAAATGGGCGAGGTTATGTCTGGTTATGTCTGGTTATATCTGGTTATGTCATGGGCGAGGTTATGTCTAGTTTGGTCTGGTTATGTCTGGTTATGTCTGGTTATGTCTGGTTATATCTGGTTATGTCATGGGCGAGGTTATGTCTAGTTTGGTCTGGTTATGTCTGGTTATATCTGGTTATGTCATGGGCGAGGTTATGTCTAGTTTGGTCTGGTTATGTCTGGTTATATCTGGTTATGTCATGGGCGAGGTTATGTCTAGTTTGGTCTGGTTATGTCATGGGTCTGGTTATGTCTGGTTATGTCTGGTTATGTCATGGGTTTGGTTATATCTGGTTATGTCATGGGTGAGGTTATGTCTGGTTATGACTGGTTATATCTGGTTATGTCATGGGCCTGGTTATATCTGGTTATGTCATGGGTGAGGTTATGTCTGGTTATGTCTGGTTATGTCATGGGTTTGGTTATATCTGGTTATGTCATGGGCCTGGTTAGGTCTGGACAACATTCAGAACCAGTCGTGTGGACCCCACTAAAGGCCCGGTGTGGAGAGAAAAGGTTCACCACCTAGTGACAACATTAAGAACCAGCTGGGACATACAGCAAGAAAATGATCCATAATGCACCAGCAAATCTGTGGCAGAACGGCGAAAGAACAAACAAAACGATTGCATTGGTCAAGTCCAAACTACGACCCAATGGGGTTGTGGGAGAAAAAGAGCTGTTCATACTGAATAACCCACAAATGAAGTTGGATTCAGGCAGATGTTCTGAGCAACTTTGCGTGTATGAGTGGGCCCAGATTCCTCCCTGGCACTGTGACAGACTGATCAATAGATAAACGTAGCATTCGGTTGCAGTCATTGCCGATAAATGTGCTAAAACCCGTGGTTGGTTCTGCAGTGATAATTCTTTATTCACACGAGAGCATTGGGTGTTGTATAAACACATCGAAAAAGCATCAACATAGTGTGACGTTTGCTCATTCATGTTGGCTTTTATCTAATGTTACAGAGTATCTGAACATCTAACAATATCCAGTGCCAGAAATATGCAAACATGCTAAAGTTCTCGCAAGAGGCACACACTTTTTCGCATAACTTTACATATTTCAGACCTATTGAGCCAGATAGCAACCTCACAGATATTCAACTTCATAGAGATCTTTTTGAATCAATTCATGTACAGATTTTTGTTCCAAATTTAAAGCACATTTTTATTCTTTATTTTTTGGGCAGGAACAGTGACTTGTGTGAGGACACGTTATGTGAACAGCTGCAACAAACTAAGTTTACCACAGCATTGGTTTGATCCAACAGACCCAAGTCCTAATCCACCGTTAGCTAGGAATTAATTAGATACAACATTCTCTAGAGTGATATGTTAATACCTGAGGATCGCTTGGAACATGTTCCCTGGACTCCATGTGATATGCAGCCTTTTTGGCATTCATCTATGTGGTGGCTAGGTGACAGGTGTGTGTGTGTGTGTGTGTGTGTCTGTGTGTGTGTGTGTGATGTTTCATGTTTGTGTAGTGTTCGACCATATGTGATCCTGATATGAGCCATGCACACAACATTCATAAAATCAACTCTTTCAGTTTTGTTTAACTAGAGGCAAAGTGACAACTAATGTTCAGAAATAAGACAGAAACATTCAGCAGGTAATTGATCATCATGAAACTCTTGCCAAAACCGGAGACCAAAGCACACACTGACTGTATCTGACTCTAATGGAATTGGATACAGGACTCAAGCGCAGGGCGAATGAAGGCCATTAATTAACCATCATTTAAACTATAACAAAAGAACACTAAACATGACCGGACATAAGGCTGAGACCAAACAAAGAGGAACTTAAATAAGGTTAGTGATTAGGGAAACAGGTGAGGAACTTAAATAAGGTTAGTGATTAGGGAAACAGGTGAGGAACTTAAATAAGGTTAGTGATTAGGGAAACAGGTGAGGAACTTAAATAAGGTTAGTGATTAGGGAAACAGGTGAGGAACTTAAATAAGGTTAGTGATTAGGGAAACAGGTGAGGAACTTAAATAAGGTTAGTGATTAGGGAAACAGGTGAGTAACTTAAATAAGGTTAGTGATTAGGGAAACAGGTGAGGAACTTAAATAAGGTTAGTGATTAGGGAAACAGGTGAGGAACTTAAATAAGGTTAGTGATTAGGGAAACAGGTGAGGAACTTAAATAAGGTTAGTGATTAGGGAAACAGGTGAGGAACTTAAATAAGGTTAGTGATTAGGGAAACAGGTGAGGAACTTAAATAAGGTTAGTGATTAGGGAAACAGGTGAGGAACTTAAATAAGGTTAGTGATTAGGGAAACAGGTGAGGAACTTAAATAAGGTTAGTGATTAGGGAAACAGGTGAGGAACTTAAATAAGGTTAGTGATTAGGGAAACAGGTGAGGAACTTAAATAAGGTTAGTGATTAGGGAAACAGGTGAGGGTAATGAACAATAGACACTCTCATGTTTCTAATCAGCTGATGTACAGTACTTCTGCTTGGCTCATAATAAACGTTGTATTCGCAACTTTAGCTGGCTAAAAACATATTAGCAAACGCATAGCTACTTTAAAGTCCAGTACAGTTATGAGATAATAAACTCCTTATTGTTTGACAGGGCTAATATTTCTCTCGACTGTTGACCCTGAACTGAATTATGAATTATAAGAATGTAAAATTATGCTTGTTTGCAGTGTTAATATCAAGGTCTCTTTCCTCTCTGTTTTCGTATTCTCATGCCAAACGTCATTATTAAACGCATTCAGAAGGGAGAGAGAATTGGCTTAATGGCTTTATGCAAAACAGGCCTTCACTGTGTGTGTGTGTGTGTGTGTGTGTGCGTATCTTCATTCCATGTGTACTTGGGTGTGTACATGCTTAAATGTGCGTGCGGGTATCTGTGTGTGTGTGTGTGTGTGTGTGTGTGTGTTTGACAGGCTCCACGCTGTTCAGTCAGTCACTGACAGCTCTCCCTCTAGGCCAAAGCTTATTCCTCTTTGTTTTATTAGAAAAAATAAACTGATTTACAGAGAATCCTCGCTGTATGCTCTGACGCCCTTGGTAGAGACACACACAGAAACACACACACAAACACAGTTTAATTCATTTGATTCATTTAGAGTTACTGAAAACAATAGGGGCATATAACAGCATAGAAGAAGAGGAGCGGAGAAGAGGGAGGAGAAAAAGGAGAATTAAGTTAAAGCCAGTGTTAGATTGAAGCTGAGGCAGGTTGTCTTACTGGTCAGTCCCCTGAGAGGCGGAGCAATAATAAGAGCTACTCCTACAGAATATCTCCTCTAGAGAACTACAATACCCATGCTAACTGTGCACCATCACACCACTGTCTGACGTTCAGACTGATGAAACAACACCAGTGAAACAACACCAGTGAAACAACACCAGTGAAACAACACCAGTGAAACAACACCACCGAAACAACACCACCGAAACAACACCACCGAAACAACACCACCGAAACAACACCACCGAAACAACACTACCGAAACAACACCACCGAAACAACACCCCGAAACAACACCACCGAAACATCACCACCGAAACAACACCACCGAAACAGCACCACCGAAACAACACTACCGAAACAACACTACCGAAACAACACCACCGAAACAACACCACCGAAACAAAACCACCGAAACAACAGTACTGAAACAACACTACTGAAACAACACTACTGAAAGTGAAGCCATGTCAGGAGAAAGAGAGAGCGGGACAGAAACCAAGGACACATGAACAGAGTCGTTCAGCTCTTCACACAGAGACAAATGAACGGCATTCACACGATGTTTAGCAGAAACTCCACTAAGCTCCTGCCTCTGAGTCTCCTGTAGCAGTGTAGTTTAGCTGCAGTACAGGGTGTGTGTGTGTGTGTGTATGTGTCTGTGTGTGTGTGTGTCTGTGTGTCTGTGTGTCTGTGTGTTTGTGTGTGTGTGTGTGTGTCTGTGTGTGTGTCTGTGTGTTTGTGTGTGTGTGTGTTTGTGTGTGTGTCTGTGTGTGTGTCTGTGTGTGTATGTGTATGTGTGTACGTGCGTCTGTGTGTGTGTCTCTCTGTGTGTGTGTGTGTGTGTCTGTGTGAGTGTGTGTTGTAACAGTAATAGCTCAAAATAGGCCACATTAACCTGAAGTACTCTGGGGCGCTGGCCTGGTTTACTCTGAGAAAAAACACACACACCCGCACACACACACACACACACACAGACACGCACACACAGGCATGCACACACAGGCATGCACACACACACACACACACACAGACACACACACACACACACACACACACACACACACATGACCGCCTACAACGGTTTACCTGCCAACCTCAAACTGCAAAAGATTAGAGACGCACTGTACAAATACATCGAAGCGCTTTAGGACGGGCGTCAAATGTCCCTGTTCACAATAAATGAGTAATGACGTTAATTAGCGTGATGCTAGCAAAATGATGACGCTATAATGTGACAGAACTATAACATCATAAACCATCAGCCTGATGTCAACATTATCCACTCACAGGGAATC
>CM055733.1:22954702-22969702 GCA_029465975.1 Dallia pectoralis
GGGGCATCGAGAGGCAAAATGAGTTAAAGTGACAGTTGTTACACAATGTGACTGTGATTATACAATCATTATATGTTCATTATATGTTCATTATATGTTCATTATACGTTCCCATGATTCCTGTTTCAAGAACCCTTTTGTTCCCATGATTCCTGTTACAAGAACCCTCTTGTTCCCATGATCCCTGTTTCAAGAACCCTCTTGTTCCCATGATCCCTGTTTTAAGAACCCTCTTGTTCCCATGATCCCTGTTTTAAGAACCCTTTTGTTCCCATGATCCTTGTTTCAAGAACCCTTTTGTTCCCATGATTCCTGTTTCAATGTATGTGATTCATTATAAATTCAGTTTATAACACAACAAAATGTGTAAAGATTAAAGGGGCCTGAATGCTTTCTGAAGGCATGAGGAGGCAAAACTGTGGCCCAGACGATTCCTAGATGACGCCCAGACGATTCCTAGACGATTCCTAGATGACGCCCAGACGATTCCTAAACGATGCCCAGACGATTCCTAGATGATGCCCAGACGATTCCTAGATGATGCCCAGACGATTCCTAGATGATGCTCAGCTGATGCCTAGACGATGCCCAGACGATTCCTAGACGATGCCCAGACGATGCCCAGACGATTCCTAGACGATGCCCATCACTGATGCAAACAGAACTGCCATGTGTAGGGGGTATTTTCTCACTGGTGGTGCTTTTATACAACATTTTGTTCTGGTTTAAAGGACTGTGTCACTACATTTCTTGTCCCAGTCACCCCATGCTGATATATTATAGCTTGCTGAAAAAAGCCTCAAATCAGGTCACGCCTAAATGTATTTTGGACGTGTTCCAAAGCAAACTGTTGTGATAAAATCCTAAGTACAAGCTAATCTAATCCAATTTTGACAATTTTCCACCCATGAATAACCACTTTTGGCTTGAATATGCCATATATGTGTTAATTCATCTTCACCATTTCGTGTGGGTAGAGGACACATATTTCTATCACTTCATGGGTAGCCAGTTGATGCTAATGAAACGTACTTGTGTGTCGACTTAAATACTCCTTAACCCTAATCCTAATCCTAACCCTAATCCTAACCCTAACCCTAATCCTAACCATAACCCTAATCCTAACACTAATTCTAACCCTAATCCTAGCCCTAAACCTAATCCTAACCCTAATCCTAACCCTAATCCTAATCCTAACCCTAATCCTAACACTAATTCTAACCCTAATCCTAGCCCTAAACCTAATCCTAACCATAACCCTAATCCTAATCCTAACCCTAACCCTAACCCTAACCATAACCCTAATCCTCACCCTAACCCTAACCCTAATCCTCACCCTAATCCTAACCCTAATCCTCACCCTAATCCTAACCCTAATCCTAACCCTAATCCTAACCTGTCAAATGTAGCTCTATCTGTAGCTGACAGAAGCGCAGATATACTGTACATAAGTTGATTTTGTTTCAATCAATCATTAAATCAAACTTTTTCATGAACTGAACCACCACAGAGGATCATCTATAAAACGACAAGTTTCTCTCTTCCTTGCTCCTAATTCCGATCTTGGGGATGCCTTGAAGTATTTTACATCCTTTTAATTTTTTATTTCCCATAATACCTCCTGGGGCAGGCTTGCAAGAGATAGCCTGTTAGCTAAAACATGCCACAACCCTGTTACATTCACCAGGTGAGGTTAAACTTCCCATGTTCTGTACACGGGTAAGTGTTCGTAAGTGTTTGTAAGTGTTCGTAAGTGTTCGTAAGTGTTGGTGGGTGTTGGTGGGTGTTGGTGAGTGTTGGTGAGTGTGTGTTTTTGCATACAGGAGGGATTCTTCCCAGAGGGAACGGGAGGAAATGTAATCCACGTCTGAATAAGGAGCTGATGGGAAGAGGGGAGCAAGAGGAGTCCAGTGATATCAACTGCTCTGTTTGTGGTTCATTCTTCTAATCTCCCATGATGGAGAGAGAATTATCCCCATGATAGAGAGAGAGTCATCCCCCATGTGTGTGTATGTGTGTATGTGTATGTGTGTATGTGTGTGTGTGTGTGTATGTGTGTGTTTCCCTTTTCCTGGTGGCAAGAGTCCAGATCAAAGACACCTCTGACTTTTCTTCACTGAGTGCTTGTTTATTGACTACATTACATATACAACAAGCCTCCATGAAAGAAAGCAGTTGAGTGACGAGAGAGAAAGAGAGAGAGAGAGAGTGATGGAGAGAGAGAGAGAGAGATGGAGTGAGAGAGAGAGAGAGGAGAGAGAGAGAGTGATGGAGAGAGAGAGCTGAAGGGAGGTGTCTTGCTTTGACATTCCATTGATGGTAATTTAAAAAACTAGACGGTTTGAATGTGGACAGAAGCAAGGAGAGAGGAGAGGAGAGAGGGGAGGAGAGAGGGGAGGAGAGAGGGGAGGAGAGAGGGGAGAGAGAGGGGAGGAGGAGAGAGGAGAGAGGAGAGAGGAGAGAGGAGAGGGGAGGGAGAGAGGGGAGGAGAGAGGGGAGGAGAGAGGGGAGAGAGGGGCATAACTAAAAGTTAGGGTGGAGCAGTGTAGAATGAGGAGTGATGGAGGAGTGACAGAGGAGTGACGGAGGAGTGACAGAGGAGTGACGGAGGAGTGACGGAGGAGTGACAGAGGAGTGACGGAGGAGTGACGGAGGGGGGCGTAGGGAGAGAGCCTCCCATGACACTTTGTTCCATCAGAAAAAGAAAGGAATGATAAAAGAAATATCCAGAATCAGTACAGATCCCCAGTTGAACACTTCCTGGTCTTAACTTCCTGCATGTGCGCTAAGAAGGAAGCACATACTATATCATAATATAGAAATATTATATAAATATATTCACCAAACCACAATGCAGCACCGCTAAATGTGTGCTCAATGTCAGATATAATCAAACGTCCGAAAAAAAGACTTGATTAATTATAAATGTGCAAGCACAAAACAGGCCAATCATTTAATGCTGAGGAACTGCCATGACGGGGCTAAGACCAAGAAACCATGTCCCTGTCAACCTCCACCCCTGTTTTAACCGAGGGAAAATGCTAACAACAGCTCTTCTCAAAAGCTCTTCTCAAATCTAAGAATGAAATGTATTTCATCTGTGGAATAGATGAATCTTTTAAAGGCCTGAGGAATCAGCAGAAGACGTATCGATATTTCTGTGGTCATTTCTCCTGCTCTGAGTCTCTCCTGTATTATATAGACCCCACCCTGTTCTCCTATTCAGTCTGTATTTCTGTGGTCATTTCTCCTGCTCTGAGTCTCTCCTGTATTATATAGACCCCACCCTGTTCTCCTATTCAGTCTGTATTTCTGTGGTCATTTCTCCTGCTCTGAGTCTCTCCTGTATTATATAGACCCCACCCTGTTCTCCTATTCAGTCTGTATTTCTGTGGTCATTTCTCCTGCTCTGAGTCTCTCCTGTATTATATAGACCCCACCCTGTTCTCCTATTCAGTCTGTATTTCTGTGGTCATTTCTCCTGCTCTGAGTCTCTCCTGTATTATATAGACCCCACCCTGTTCTCCTATTCAGTCTGTATTTCTGTGGTCATTTCTCCTGCTCTGTGTCTCTCCTGTATTATATAGACCCCACCCTGTTCTCCTACACAGTCTTTATTTCTGTGGTCATTTCATGTATGTTGTAATGTATCATCAGATTGTAGACTAGTGTGAGATGCAGACTGCATTTATATCCAGAGACACATTCCAGACGGGTGAGTTCGACTTCATTAATCAGAAATGTTACATAAACCCCACGACCCAGCCGCCTTCTAGCCAAGAGCTTTAATCATTCTTTCAGTACATGATGAGAAGACAACAAGTTAAACGCCTCTGTGCAACCAGTGGGTGATAACGTATAAACTGCACAGCGCCAGTTAGCTCTTGCTAACATAATACCTTTTCATTACATTTCGCTGTTAGAGATGGCATTGCCATAAAATGACAAAAATGTGAAGCCTACGATCACACTAACTGTGCTATAGCTTCAAATATCAAACTGAATAACTTATCCACCACGGAAATAGTCACACCAAAATGTAATTTAAGCTTCCTACATCGGTGAAGAGCCGATTGTTATTGGGTGCCATCAACTCACAAATGAAGACGTCCCAAAGATCACAAATAGCAAAAATTGAGAATTCCTTCTCCGTTCCATACAAGAAACAAAAAAATGTGTTTGTGTGTGCGGCAGTGTTTGTGTGTGTTTGTGCACACCTGTATGAGTGTGTGTGTGTTTGTGCACACCTATGTGTGTGTGTGTGCCGCAGTGTTTGTGCACACCTGTATGAGTGTGTGTGTGTGCACATATAGTCTTACCTGCCAGATTGCCAGGTCTCTGTAGTGTAGCTGTAGCATAGAGCTCATGGGATATCTTGTACTGGTCGGAGGCGTGGTGAGCAGCCAGTCGTTTGGGAGACAGGGTGGCATAACTGCCAATGCCAGAACTCATCTGTGGATTATAGACGGGTGTGTCTGTTAATTAATATATGGGTGTGTCTGTTATTTAATCTATGGGTGTGTCTGTTAATTAATATATGGGTGTGTCTGTTAATTAATATATGGGTGTGTCTGTTAATTAATCTATGGGTGTGTCTGTTAATTAATCTATGGGTGTGTCTGTTAATTAATCTATGGGTGTGTCTGTTAATTAATCTATGGGTGTGTCTGTTAATTAATCTATGGGTGTGTCTGTTAATTAATATATGGGTGTGTCTGTTAATTAATCTATGGGTGTGTCTGTTAATTAATCTATGGGTGTGTCTGTTAATTAATATATGGGTGTGTCTGTTAATTAATATATGGGTGTGTCTGTTAATTAATCTATGGGTGTGTCTGTTAATTAATCTATGGGTGTGTCTGTTAATTAATATATGGGTGTGTCTGTTAATTAATATATGGGTGTGTCTGTTAATTAATCTATGGGTGTGTCTGTTAATTAATCTATGTGTGTGTCTGTTAACATTCTGTATTGAGATCTACACTTTGATGTTTATGCGTCGATACAAACCTGGTGTAGCGGTGACGATGAAGCGCTGGCCCCTCCCCCGCTAAGGATGTTGTTGGGTGGAGACCCGATCCGGTGTGGAGACCCGGAGCCTCCTGTTGTTGCGGCAACAGTGGTACTGCAACGATAGCAACAAGTCGAGGTGATCAACTGCGTAGTTTGTACACTGTCAGACATGTTATTCTAAATTTGGTTATTAACCATCCTCAAGACATTTTTCCTCCATACAAATCCACCAATGACATTCACTCGATTCTGTACCAACCAATAGCATTCACTCTATTCCAAAACCAACCAATGACATTAACTCTACTTCTGAACCAGCAAATGGAAAAGTCCTACCTGTAGGACTTGGCCAATCGGTTGACGGGAGACTGTTTGTTGGGTGAGGATGATGGGGAAGAGGAAAGCAGACGCTGGGTGGTGATGTAGCCAGAGGAATCTGTGGAGGAGCCCAGGCGCTGCAGCTTATTCGGGGAACCAGAACCTCCACCTACCCCTCCACCTGTCAGCGGAGAACTCACCAGCTGGGCCGGCAGGGTGGAACTGGAGTAGTAGTGACCTGGAATCAGATGGAACTGGGCTTAGAACCGGGCTGGAAAACCCCAACATCCTACATATGTGTCAATGTTTTTTCCTCATTGTGTGCCAAGTTCTGCCAACCTCTATTTGGTTGGGGTGCCAACCTTTATTTGGTTGGGGTGCCAACCGTGCCATCCTCTATTTGGTTGGGGTGCCAACCTTTATTTGGTTGGGGTGCCAACCTCTATTTGGTTGGAGTGCCAACCTCTATTTGGTTGGGGTGCCATCCTCTATTTGGTTGGGGTGCCAACCTCTATTTGGTTGGGGTGCCAACCTCTATTTGGTTGGTGTGCCATCCTCTATTTGGTTGGGGTGCCAACCTCTATTTGGTTGGGGTGCCAACCTCTATTTGGTTGGGGTGCCAACCTCTATTTGGTTGGGGTGCCAACCTTTATTTGGTTGGGGTGCCAACCTCTATTTGGTTGGAGTGCCAACCTCTATTTGGTTGGGGTGCCATCCTCTATTTGGTTGGGGTGCCAACCTCTATTTGGTTAGGGTGCCAACCTCTATTTGTTTGGTGTGCCATCCTCTATTTGGTTGGGGTGCCAACCTCTATTTGGTTGGGGTGCCAACCTCTATTTGGTTGGGGTGCCAACCTCTATTTGGTTGGGGTGCCAACCTCTATTTGGTTGGGGTGCCATCCTCTATTTGGTTGGGGTGCCATCCTCTATTTGGTTGGGGTGCCATCCTCTATTTGGTTGGGGTGCCAACCTCTGTTTGGTTGGGGTGCCATCCTCTATTTGGTTGGTGTGCCATCCTCTATTTGGTTGGGGTGCCAACCTCTATTTGGTTGGGGTGCCAACCTCTATTTGCCAAACCTCTTACTTCCCCAAAGTCTGAGCCAGTTAATTCAGAGGTTTACCAGTAGTGATCTGCTGTGCGTCTGGCAGGTGGAAGGCACTCCCATGGCTCTGAGAGAAGGAGTCCCCACCTCCTGCTCCCTGCTGCTGAGCCGCCCGGGTAGAAGTCACCTGTGGGAGGGTGAGAGAGAGACTGCGTTAGACCACCATGTCACTACGTCACCTCACTACCTCCACCTTACTACCTCACTACACCACCTCACCACACTTCCTCCACACCACCACACTTCCTCCACACCACCACACTTCATTCAAATAATATAACCACATGCAGGTTAAGAGTTTACTTTCACTCCATAAAAAGCAGAATGTCAGCTGTTTATGGCGACTGATTCATCTAACAACATATGGCTTCTGCCGTCTGGAACTTGCAGTTGACTCGTCCAGTTCGGGTCAGCACACACACTCTCTCTGTGTGTGTGTGTGTGACGTGCACACAAACTCTCTCCTGCCCCAGTGTAAGGCCAATTCCCCAGGGACCACCACCTGCCCCAGATGCCACAGCTAACAGGCTGACCCCAATAGGGCCGCATCTGGAGGAGGATAAAAGGCACCAGATAGGCATCTGTGGACATTATGGAATCACAGAAGAGTGTGCCAATGTGCCAGTGTGCCAATGTGCCAATGTGCCAGTGTGCAAATGGGCCAATGTGCCAGTGTGCCAATGTGCCAGTGGGCCAGTGTGCCAATGTGCCAGTGGGCCAGTGTGCCAATGTGCCAGTGTGCTAGTGGGCCAATGGGCCAATGGGCCAGTGTGCCAATGTGCCAGTGTGCCAATGTGCCAGCCCAGCAGGTGGCATTTACCTCTGTTTCACTTCTCCTTATTTGTTAATAAACCCCCATGAAGAGGAGAGGATATTAGTTACGTGCTCTCATCCGTTCATTGTACTGTTACTATTGTAACATACAATCTGAAATGTCCAGACATCCGACACATTTCGTGCTGCATAATACTCACAAAAGTCTAGTTAACATTTGCATTGGGGCTTTTGATGTGTCCAACTCAAATGTTATGTCAATGTGAATAATAATATGTTAGCTGTTAATTATCGTGAAGGCGAGAGTTCATTGGGAGGACGAGCTGTAACGCTGGACCTCCCACTGGGTGTGGCCGGGATGGAAATGCAACCAATCCTATTAGTTCTGCTTAGGGGTAAAGATCCGCCTCCAGAACAAGATTAATGAAGAAAAAAATGAACACACACACGCAGACACACACAAACACGCAGACATACAGACATACAGACACACAGATATACACACAGACAAACACATACAGACAAAAACACACACACAGGCACACACAGACACACACACACAGACACAGACACACACACAGACACACACACAGGCACACACAGACACACACAGACACACACACAGACACAGACACACACACAGACACACACACAGACACACACACACACAGACACACACACACACAGACACACAGATACACACAGACACAGAGATACACACAGGCACACACACACACAGACACACACACACAGACACACACACAGACACACAGACACACACACACACAGACACACAGACACATAACATTGTCTGAGTCTCACTAATAAGCTAAGCGTGTTTTGATAACAGTGACTGGGTTTCTGTCTGTCTGTCACAAACACAAGGCCATGATAATAGATTTTTCACACCAAATTGTTTAAAACGTGCAGCCTTTAGCTCATTAAACTATAGCCTCAAATCAAACAGCCACAAATGGCACCCTGATGGAAGCCAGCTATTTAAGGAAAACAATACAGTTCATGTTGTATCCTGAGTCGGCATGTGTTCAGCCAGGCTACACTGAACACAGTGTTCATAACTGTAGTGTTCCAGTGTTCAGCAATATAGTTTCATAGTGTGGAAAATATATTGTGGTATAAATACCTCACTAGTGGTTGTGTATAAGGTGCTCTACACCAGTAGAAGTAGTGTTGTGGTATAAATACCTCACTAGTGGTTGTGTATAAGGTGCTCTACACCAGTAGAAGTAGTGTTGTGGTATAAATACCTCACTAGTGGTTGTGTATAAGGTGCTCTACACCAGTAGAAGTAGTGTTGTGGTATAAATACCTCACTAGTGGTTGTGTATAAGGTGCTCTCTGTCAGGTGATGCTGGGTTATATAATCTGTCTACCCTGGTCTGGAGTGGACCATACAGGCAGCACAACTCAGAACATCTCCCCAATCAACCTGACAGTGGCGAATATCACTACGGCAACGTGCAGAAACAGGGAGAGAAAGAGAGGAAGAGGAGGATGGATGGGGAAGGGAAAAGAGGACAGGACTCTTCATCCTTTTATAATGGAAGGGAAAAACACACACAAGAACAAATAGTTCCAAGGACAATATTGAGGACATTTCCTCCATCTCATGAGTCACCAGACTCTATTCTGTCTGTGTGATCATACATGACCATGACAAGCGTGTGAAATACCTCAATCATACAGGAACCCGCTACAGTAATTCAGGGATAAAAATTTCATGGATTATAAGATCAGCTGTGTTATCTTATCTGAGTTGGGAGATTGTGTGGATTGTGGGAGTTTTGTTCCACTCATTCCTTTTTATGGGATCTTTGCAGGATTTTGGATTGTAGTCTAACAAAATGATGTATTTCTGTTCTCTCAGGAATAATCCATGAGAGAACAGAGTTTGGGTCTGGGTCCATTGCGAGCTGAGTTAGGGTTAACCGGTTAGGATAGGATTTAACAGGAAGAGTTTGTAGTACCCAATACCGTGTAAAGTTTCAGCAGCTACTGATTCGGCTGAAGCTGCAATGCTGTAGCAGCAAATCAGCTGATCAGCCACGTAAGCGGTCGGGGAGGGATTGATGAAGCGAGCCGGAAACAGGAGGCCGATAGCGATCGTTAAAACATCCACTCATGCCGGCTAGTTGAAGTTACCTAAGCTTGTTTTTTCTTGTCAGTTCTGAGTGCATAGAAGATGTTCTGACTGTGTCACACAAGGACAATGCAATTAACCTAGAGTCAACTGAAACGATGCACCCTCTGGAATTTGTATTTTTACATATTTGGACACTGAATTAACAGGAGACATTGAGAATGCTAACCAAATTGAATGGTTTACACTATGAGACATTCACTTTGAAAGCATTTATGCTATTTATGATCCACAAAGCACAAGTAGAGTGATAACAGAATGACAGAGATCTCAGTTCGATCAAAATGCTGTGAGAAAACTTGTAAAAACTGTAAAAAAGCATGGTCCAAAATACCTCCCAGCCAAGATAAGAGCCTGAAAGACAAGAAACAATTACAAGAAAAGCTAAATTAGGATATTTCAGCCACGGGGCAAGACTAGCTTTTTTATATGAAATTGTGTTTCTGCTTAATAAATTATATTATTTTAAGGTTATAAGTGAAAATTAAGTTCACTTTATTCACCAATTATGGAGTCAATATTACATTTCCATGAGCCTAAATACAAACAGAAATCGACTGACTGAAGCTGCCTAACGTTAAACAGTGAGCGTATCTGTTTGCTCCTGTAGTCTGTAATTACAGTTATAATCTATTAATTAGCCAGATACCTTCTCAGGAAGGCTCCAGTGTGACTTTGTGTCTGTGATTAGATGACAACAAGCCCCAAACACAACAGCACATGAGGGGGTTTGAGGAGAATATCCACAGGGGTCCCCACAACTATAGTAAAATGTGTAAATGTGTTTGTGTGTGTGTGTGTCTGTGTCTGTGTGTGTCTGTGTGTGTGTGTGTGTGTGTGTGTGCCTGGATTTGGTAGACTGCAAACCTGACATTAATTGGCACTTTCTTTCCTTGGGTAATTAGCAACATTCTGAAATGTTTCCCTATGTATTATTCATCAGCACGCACCGCTAGCAAAATATGACCTTTGACCCTCAATGCAAGGAGGAGCCTATCTTTTAATGAAGCTTTGCAGCTGGTAGCAAATAGCAGGTGTGTGTGTGTGTGTGTTTGTGTGTGTGTGTGTGTGTGTGTGTGTGTGTGTGTGTGTGTGTGTGTGTGTGTGTGTGTGTGTGTGTGTGTGTGAGTGTGAGTGTGTGTGAGTATTCTGTAGCAGTCAGCCAGCTTTTAAGCAAATAGACACAGAGAATGAATGTCTCCTGCAGGCTAGAGGATAATTGGACTTCTCTTGATCAGTGTGAGGAGATTAACACCAGTTCACCTCCTTTCTACAAATTACTAAAGAAAACCAAACCTGCATTTCCACGTGAAATTAAACACGGCTAATTTCACTGTTCCATTGTTCCTTCTGCGTTGCTCAATTAAACAGCGCTACATGTATTGGTCATCTTGACTCTTGTAACCAATTACACACACACTTACAATTACAACCAATTACACATACACACAGAAACACACACACACAGTAGCCTTGTGTACCAGGTAAGACAGCCCAACACGTCGTCCAGGACAAACAAGCAGCAAGTTTAGAGTTGAGTGTTTTTGCTTACTCTGAGCCAACATGTGCAATGGACTTGTCAAATTTGGCTATTTTTGAACCCTTCACGAGGTGAATTTGACGATTATTCTAAAAGGTAGAGCTGCAGACAGCGAAGACACCCATGTCAGGAGAGAGGAGCAGTGAACGATGGAGGCAGGTGAGGGTTGACGTAAACTAACCTTATTAGCCTCGGGCCTGGCTAGGAAGCTAAACACTACCTGGCTCCTTGCCTCCTTTGGCACAGAACAAAATGTACTCCCAGACTTATAGGAAACTCTATAGACTGTTGACCGTGAAGGAGCATAGATGAGTAACTTTATCTTCAACTATATTGACTGTGTTTCCGAAACACAAACGTGGTCCACATCGAGAAACAAATGATTAACTAAAAACACTTGATTTGCCTCATTCATATAACTCCATCCCTAAATTCTTTGTCATCACCACTGTCATCATCATCATCATCACTGTTGTCATTACCGTGCAATAATTATCATTAACGTTGTCATTGTCATCACTGACATTATGTTCATCACGGTCTTAATCATCATCACCATCATCATTACCGCCGTTATCACCATCATCATTACCGTCGTTATCACCATCATCATTACCGTCGTTATCTCCATCATCATTACCGTCGTTATCTCCATCATCATTACCGTCGTTATCACCATCATCATTACCGTCGTTATCTCCATCATCATTACCGCCGTTATCACCATCATCATTACCGTCGTTATCTCCATCATCATTACCGTCGTTATCACCATCATCATTACCGTCGTTATCTCCATCATCATTACCGCCGTTATCACCATCATCATTACCGTCGTTATCACCATCATCATTACCGTCGTTATCTCCATCATCATTACCGTCGTTATCTCCATCATCATTACCGTCGTTATCTCCATCATCATTACCGTCGTTATCACCATCATCATTACCGTCGTTATCACCATCATCATTACCGTCGTTATCTCCATCATCATTACCGTCGTTATCTCCATCATCATTACCGTCGTTATCTCCATCATCATTACCGTCGTTATCTCCATCATCATTACCGTCGTTATCACCATCATCATTACCGTCGTTATCTCCATCATCATTACCGTCGTTATCTCCATCATCATTACCGTCGTTATCTCCATCATCATTACCGTCGTTATCTCCATCATCATTACCGTTGTTATCACCATCATCATTACCGTCGTTATCACCGTTATCATTACCGTCAATATCACCGTCATCATTACTGTCGTTATCACCGTCATCATTACCGTCGTTATCACCGTCATCATTACCGTCGTTATCACCATCATCATTACCGTCGTTATCTCCATCATCATTACCGTCGTTATCTCCATCATCATTACCGTCGTTATCTCCATCATCATTACCGTTGTTATCACCATCATCATTACCGTCGTTATCACCGTCATCATTACCGTCAATATCACCGTCATCATTACTGTCGTTATCACCGTCATCATTACCGTCAATATCACCGTCATCATTACTGTCGTTATCTCCATCATCATTACCGTCGTTATCACCATCATCATTACCGTCGTTATCTCCATCATCATTACCGTCGTTATCTCCATCATCATTACCGTCGTTATCTCCATCATCATTACCGTTGTTATCACCATCATCATTACCGTCGTTATCACCGTCATCATTACCGTCAATATCACCGTCATCATTACTGTCGTTATCACCGTCATCATTACCGTCAATATCACCGTCATCATTACTGTCGTTATCTCCATCATCATTACCGTCGTTATCTCCATCATCATTACCGTCGTTATCTCCATCATCATTACCGTCGTTATCTCCATCATCATTACCGTCGTTATCTCCATCATCATTACCGTCGTTATCTCCATCATCATTACCGTCGTTATCTCCATCAATTCCAGCATTATCATCATAACCATGGTTATTGTCGTCTTGACGACGGTAACGGCCTACCTGGTTGTAGGTGTGCACGGCCCCTCCGACCTGTCCGCCACGCTGTGGGGTTGCCGCAGCAGCGCTGTCACTAAGGGCGAGGGTCTGGTTGCTATGGTAGTTGGCGGAGTACTGGAGCGAAGCCTCCGGGGTGGTGTTGAGCTGCAAAGAACTCTGGGAGAGAAGAGAGGGACCTGGGGAGAGAGAGAGAGAGAGAGAGAGGGAGAGAGAGAGAAGGAAGGAGAGCAGCTATTTACAACAGTCAGTGCAGTGTTTCAGCCCTCGGTGAGTTAGAAAAAGCATACATAATTTATCAGGAGGAGGAGAGAGAAGGGGTGAGAAGGGAGGAGAGGGGAGAGAAGAAATGGGGATGAAGGAGCTTAGGGAGCAGAGAGGAGAAGAGGGAGATGGGTGAGAACCTGGTAGAGGTAAGACCAGAGACATCTATTTTAATTACTGTCGGCTCTGTCCTCTACATTTCTGTCATTCATGTGGATGTCGTCTCCTGGCCTAGGGTTCCTTCATTAGTCATCTGTGAATGGCTGTAACTCGACTGGGGCATGTTCTCTCACACACACACACACACACACACACACACACACACACACACACACACACACACACACACACACACACACACACACACGCTAAAGCATGTTTACATTCTTAGTTTACATGAGTATCAGAATATTAGGAGCGACTGCTTTTCTTTCACCAAAACACACTGCATTAGAGCTGCCTGGACTAGAGGAAATATATACACACACACACAAACGCACACACACAAACACACACCCAGCATTTGAGTGAGCTCTGCTGGGGTGGAGAGGTATACCCTCTCTGGAGGACGAAAAATACTGCTGTGTCCTTCATTACAGAGATACACACACACACACACACACACACACACACACATTCTAACACACACAGTCTCTCTCTTTAAAACACACACGCAATCTCTCTAACACACACACAGTCTCTCTCTCTAACACACGGTCTCTCTCTCTCTCTAACACATGTTCTCTCTCTCTAACACACAGTCTCTCTCTCTCCAACACATGGTCTCTCTCTAACACACAGTCTCTCTCTCTCCAACACACAGTCTCTCTCTCTAACACATGGTCTCTCTCTCTAACACACAGTCTCTCTCTCTCCAACACACAGTCTCTCTCTCTAACACATGGTCTCTCTCTCCAACACACAGTCTCTCTCTCTAACACATGGTCTCTCTCTCTAACACACAGTCTCTCTCTAACACATGGTCTCTCTCTCTAACACACGGTATCTCTCTCTCTAACACACAGTCTCTCTCTCTCTCTAACACATGGTCTCTCTCTCTCTCTAACACACAGTCTCTCTCTCTCCAACACATGGTCTCTCTCTCTAACACACAGTCTCTCTCTCTCTCTAACACACGGTCTCTCTCTCTCTAACACACTGTCTCTCACTGATATACTAAGCATCTGCATATTCCAGGAGATCCAAACATCAAAGTAGTTCAGCATATGGGCATCAGGCGTGCTAGTTGTCGTGAACTGGCCTACTTTCTACGTCTATGTTAAATATCTGAATGTGTGGATGTGTAGGTCTGTGCTTCACTGAGGCTATTAACCGCCTACTAGAGAAATTCTCCATCGCATTCTCCCAGCTTCTCACTTTGATGTTTACATTAGCAACGTATGGAAAACACCAATATCCCTGATTCATAACTTCATTTTTATTAACCCCAAACCTGACCTGACCTAATCTAAAAATAGCCCCTTTTCTAACAAGGTGAATTTTTTTTATATTTTTTTTTACTATCAATGTAAGGATTGTTGATATGACACACACACACATAAGACACACACATGCACGTAGACGTAATCAGGCACATAGAGACCCTCACACACTCACAAGCACACAAACACACACAGACACACTGCGATAACAAACAGTTTATCGAAGCCACTCTGACGTGGTCAGAAATTCAGTTCCTAAATGTCTCTACATATTCCCCTGATGCCTTTGGTGAGCTGTCGAAACCCACCCTAACGAAACACGAGGCACTTCACTGCTTCCCCGTGTTACAAGTCTTTTTTAAGAGCAAGCTCTCAGCAGAAGTTAAGCCCTCAATTTTCTCTCA
>CM055733.1:22974702-22979702 GCA_029465975.1 Dallia pectoralis
GATCATCATCAGAGAAACCAACCAGTCTATCAGTCAATCTGTCTGTCAGGGTGGCCAATAGAACCGGTTCAACGTAAAGGGTTTCAAACTAGCCAAACTGGGTTCTAAACACAAAGCAGTGAGACGGTTCTACCTAGCCAAACTGGGTTCTAAACACAAAGCAGGGAGACGGTTCTACCTAGCCAAACTGGGTTCTAATCACAAAGCAGGGAGACGGTTCTACCTAGCCAAACTGGGTTCTAATCACAAAGCAGGGAGACGGTTCTACCTAGCCAAACTGGGTTCTAATCACAAAGCAGGGAGACGGTTCTACCTAGCCAAACTGGGTTCTAATCACAAAGCAGGGAGACGGTTCTACCTAGCCAAACTGGGTTCTAAACACAAAGCAGGGAGACGGTTCTACCTAGCCAAACTGGGTTCTAATCACAAAGCAGGGAGACGGTTCTACCTAGCCAAACTGGGTTCTAATCACAAAGCAGGGAGACGGTTCTACCTAGCCAAACTGGGTTCTAATCACAAAGCAGGAGACGGTTCTACCTAGCCAAACTGGGTTCTAATCACAAAGCAGGGAGACGGTTCTACCTAGCCAAACTGGGTTCTAAACACAAAGCAGGGAGACGGTTCTACCTAGCCAAACTGGGTTCTAATCACAAAGCAGGAGACGGTTCTACCTAGCCAAACTGGGTTCTAATCACAAAGCAGGGAGACGGTTCTACCTAGCCAAACTGGGTTCTAATCACAAAGCAGGGAGACGGTTCTACCTAGCCAAACTGGGTTCTAAACACAAAGCAGGGAGACGGTTCTACCTAGCCAAACTGGGTTCTAATCACAAAGCAGGGAGACGGTTCTACCTAGCCAAACTGGGTTCTAATCACAAAGCAGGGAGACGGTTCTACCTAGCCAAACTGGGTTCTAATCACAAAGCAGGGAGACGGTTCTACCTAGCCAAACTGGGTTCTAATCACAAAGCAGGGAGACGGTTCTACCTAGCCAAACTGGGTTCTAATCACAAAGCAGGGAGACGGTTCTACCTAGCCAAACTGGGTTCTAATCACAAAGCAGGGAGACGGTTCTACCTAGCCAAACTGTGTTCTAATCACAAAGCATCAGGGCTATAATACCATTTTCTCTCCCGTATTTCTCTTCAGCCCCCCTCTCTTCACCCCCCCTCTACCCTCTCTACCCATCTCTCTCAATCCACACCCCCACCTCTCTCCCCCATCTTTCAAACCTCATCCCTCACTTGCATCTCTCTCTTCTCTATCACTCCTCTCTCTTTCCTCTCTCCCTCCTTCCTTCTCTGCCTTCCCTCTCCATATTTCCCCTCCACTTCATCTCTTTGTTGTCTTCTCTTGCTCTCTTCTTTCTCTCTAACATCACTGGGCAAGGCTTTATCTAGTTTCTGCCTCTATCTGCTGTTCAGGAAAGATAAGATGCATTTACATATTTAATGAGATCAGGAGTACCCCCCCATCAACTGCACATCCCTGCCATCTCCCTGGAGCCTGCGAGGAAATGAGAGAGAGGGAGAGGGAGAGAGAGAGGGAGAGAGGGAGAGAGAGAGAGGGAGAGAGGGGGAGAGAGAGGGAGAGAGAGAGATAGCAGAGGGCGAAAGACAGATCTGGCAATTGCAGATATAAAAGTGCCTTCGTCAGCTGGTAGCAGAGCTGACTGCACTAATACACCGAAACCTCTGTCCCAGAACATCAAACCAATTAGAATGAACCAACCGAAACACCACGATGTTACCTACTGGAAACACCAATCAGAAGGTAGTTCTGGCAAACACCACGATGTTACCTACTGGAAACACCAATCAGAAGGTAGTTCTGGCAAACACCACGATGTTACCTACTGGAAACACCAATCAGAAGGTAGTTCTAATAATGGCCAACACGGCAAACCCGGCGGCAAACCCTGGGGGCATATCTGGGGAAAAACCTGTCTCTGTTGTGTAAACACTAACCAGATCAAACCTGTCTCTGTTGTGTAAACACCAACCAGATCAAACCTGTCTCTGTTGTGTAAACACTAACCAGATCATAGCAGAGGGACAAGATATCAGAAACGGTGTGATTTCCACAAACGCAAAACGTATTATTTGTGAGCGGTGGACCGGGCGACCAGCAGGTCGCTATAGCGACAGCGGTCATGACGGACAGGGTCTGACAGATGAACACAGGCCCCGCCCCATGCCACATCCAATGAATATGCCAACACCTGTATTATAGGTGGCGTATTACAGGAACTGGATTAGTGTTGTTTCCTATTGTTCTGATGACAAGCTGGTACAATATTATTACAATTATATTACAATTCATATTGGGGCGGCGATATGTCTGTGTCAAAGGTGTGGACAGAAACCTCTGGGGTAAAGCCCCTGCAGACAGACACACACACAGGTACTCACACAAACACACAGAACATGAGGAACCTAAAAAATTCCCAAGAGACTGATGGTGTAATACAACCCTCTGTTATGGAGAGTGCAGAGAAATGAAAGAAATGGGAGGAGGTAAAGAGAGATAGTAGGGAAATGGGAGGAGGTAGAGAGAGATAGGAAGGAAATGGGAGGAGGTAGAGAGAGATAGGAAGGAAATGGGAGGAGGTAGAGAGAGATAGGAAGGAAATGGAAGGAGGTAGAGAGAGATAGGAAGGAAATGGGAGGAGGTAGAGAGAGATAGGTAGGAAATGGAAGGAGGTAGAGAGAGATAGGAAGGAAATGGGAGGAGGTGGGGCGTATTGCTGAATTTGACTTCAAGGCTGTACCGCAAAATAATACCACAGTCTCACCAAAGACTCAGCAAATGACTCTGCAGAGGTGAAAAAGAAATCCATCAGTGTGTGTGTGTGTGTGTGTGTGTGTGTGTGTGTGTATGTGTGTGTGTGCTTCTGGTGTGAGTAAGTGAATAGAAACCCCCTGTGTTGGACAGCATCCAGAGAGCAGAACATGTTTTGCATTTAAAACACCATCAGCATGTACTGTATAATAGGACCTGTTCTCACATCAGATATTCCTGTATGGAAGTCAGTGGAGCCTGATACATGCAGATAGGATCACTAATGTACAGACAGTGTCCTGGATGCTTCCAACCAATAGACATTTTCCCAGAGGGTCCTTCCTTGAACTGTTTATCAACAAGAATAAATAATAAAGAATAATCAAATTAATGTAACTTTTCTATTGTAATTAGTGTATGTAAAGTTTGATTAAGAAATATTTGATATTAGTGAATATTAAAAGTCTACATACACCAGTAATAATAATCTGAAAACTTTTTCCACCTATAATGTGACCTATAACGTGAACAATTGAATCGAAAATAAACTGAAATCTTTGAGGGAAAAACAAAAAATAACAACCTTACAATAATCTGGTTGCATAAGTGTGCACACCCTTAAACTAATTCTCTATTGAAGCACCCTTTAATTTGAATACAGCACTCAGTCTTTTTGTGTAGGAGTCCATTGGAATGGAACATCTTGACTTAGCAATATTTGCTAACTCTTTTTTGCAAAAGCGCTCCAAATCTTTTTCTGATGACATCTCCTGTGCACATCCCCTTTTAGATCACTCCACAGATGTTCAATTGGATTCAGGTCTGCACTGGTTGGGCCATTCCAAATGGTTAATCTTCTTCTGGTGAAGCCAAGCTTTTGTGCATTTGGTTGTTTGCTTTGGGTCGTTGTCATGCTGAAAGGTGAACTTCCTCAAAAACCTTTAACAGGGATGTGTAGACTTTGTAGACTT
Source organism: Dallia pectoralis (assembly GCA_029465975.1). NCBI lineage: Eukaryota > Metazoa > Chordata > Actinopteri > Esociformes > Umbridae > Dallia > Dallia pectoralis. The sequence continues at coordinate 22,978,454 of CM055733.1, forward strand.
TTCATATCCACTGAAGGTATTTGCAACTGGAGCATACCAGCTCAAATACTAAAATGGAACGCCAAATAAAATAAATATGTTTTAAACCGTCAAGTGTATTTTATATTACATCTAATTAAGTAGAACGATAAACTGTTGAAAGACAGACATACTCAGGCAAGTTGTGGGTAATTTGCCAACTGTCTCTGACACATCAACAACTTAAACCATAGTTAATTAATTAAGGTAAAATACAATCAGAGAAAAAAACACAGTACATCCGCCCTTAACACTAGGATCCAGGTTAAACCGATTGGTGTCTATAGTCACATGACTAATCCACCATTGGAGATCAGCTGACCTCTTCTCAATAGGCAGTTTACATAGAGGGAAATGGATGACCACATTAGAGACACATAGAGAGACACACATTTCCCTCAGATCGTAAACAGCCGCAAATCATTTTAAATCAAATGAAAACGGTGAACTAAAATTAACTCTGACATAAGTGACTAGTTGCCATGGGAAACGGGCAAACAGTAGAGCACCAGAAACACAAGCCATATTCATGTCTTCATCTTTACTTATTACATGTCTATATCCAGTGTAAACCTATATTCAATGTTCAATTAATGATTTGTTTACTGTTGTTTGTTTATTTCCGTTTTATTTATTAGCGTTTTCTTATTTTTCACACTGTTTCGGCTTTGTAAAGTAATGTTTCCCTTGTCAATAAAGTCTATTGCAAATGAATTAAAGGATATGAATAGAGAAGAGATGGGCAGATGTAATGATTGGGGAAAAATCTAATAAGAATTGTAATGAAACTCTTCTTTGACTGACTAACAGGCAAAGAAAAGAACGTAATGGCCTCCTTCCACAGCTTTGTTCTCCTCTACACCTCCTTTTTATCTCCTCCCCTCACTTTACACTAGCTGTGACATTTTGTTATTAATTTATACAGATTTCCTCTCATTGGACAAAAATGATTTCCTTAAATACAATCAAACTCTCGTTAGGAGATGTGTTTGTTTTCACACATTTGTTTTTCACACTTTCGTTTCGTATTTGTCACAAGATGATCTCCCAGTGTACCGTGTAAATGGGAGTTTTTTTGGTATTGTCAAAATGGGATGCTAAGATCTCTATTACATAGCTTAAATATCCCAATTTGCAAATTGGCCCATTTTCACAGCACACACTACTGATTGGATATGTCTTCATGATTCAAACACACCTGTCATAGTCATTCTCATCTATTCCACTCAGA
>CM055733.1:22984702-22987202 GCA_029465975.1 Dallia pectoralis
ACATGGTCACAACAGTTGGCATATTGTGAGGAAATAAGTATAATTACAATTTGCAATCATTTATGCAAAACAGGCTTGGACTAACTATGTCAGCACCAGGAAACCGGATCTCTTCATTATCTCATCAACTGGATAAAAATAAAATCAGGTGCACCAAAACAGGTGTAAACCAGACTGTAATACCAGTGCTCCAGTCTGTAATAAAGACCAAAACAGGTGTGAACCAGACTCTAATACCCGTGCTCCAGTCTGTAATTAAGACCAAAACAGGTGTAAACCAGACTGTAATACCTGTGCTCCAGTCTGTAATAAAGACCAAAACAGGTGTAAACCAGACTGTAATACCAGTGCTCCAGTCTGTAATAAAGACCAAAACAGGTGTAAACCAGACTGTAATACCCGTGCTCCAGTCTGTAATAAAGACCAAAACAGGTGTGAAACCAGACTCTAATACCTGTGCTCCAGTCTGTAATAAATACCAAAACAGGTGTAAACCAGACTCAAATACCTGCGCTCCAGTCTGTAATGAGGACCAAAACAGGTGTAAACCAGACTCTAATACCCGTGCTCCAGTCTGTAATAAAGACCAAAACAGGTGTAAACCAGACTCTAATACCTGTGCTCCAGTCTGTAATAAAGACCAAAACAGGTGTAAACCAGACTGTAATACCTGTGCTCCAGTCTGTAATAAAGACCAAAACAGGTGTGAACCAGACTCTAATACCCGTGCTCCAGTCTGTAATAAAGACCAAAACAGGTGTGAACCAGACTCTAATACCCGTGCTCCAGTCTGTAATAAAGACCAAAACAAGTGTGAATCAGACTCTAATACCCGTGCTCCAGTCTGTAATAAAGACCAAAACAGGTGTTAACCAGACTCTAATACCCGTGCTCCAGTCTGTAATAAAGACCAAAACAGGTGTAAACCAGACTCTAATACCCGTGCTCCAGTCTGTAATGAGGACCAAAACAGGTGTAAACCAGACTGTAATACCTGTGCTCCAGTCTGTAATAAAGACCAAAACAGGTGTGAATCAGACTCTAATACCCGTGCTCCAGTCTGTAATAAAGACCAAAACAGGTGTTAACCAGACTCTAATACCCGTGCTCCAGTCTGTAATAAAGACCAAAACAAGTGTGAATCAGACTCTAATACCCGTGCTCCAGTCTGTAATAAAGACCAAAACAGGTGTAAACCAGACTCTAATACCCGTGCTCCAGTCTGTAATAAAGACCAAAACAGGTGTAAACCAGACTGTAATACCTGTGCTCCAGTCTGTAATAAAGACCAAAACAGGTGTGAAACCAGACTCAAATACCTGCGCTCCAGTCTGTAATGAGGACCAAAACAGGTGTAAACCAGACTCTAATACCCGTGCTCCAGTCTGTAATAAAGACCAAAACAGGTGTAAACCAGACTCTAATACCTGTGCTCCAGTCTGTAATAAAGACCAAAACAGGTGTTAACCAGACTCTAATACCCGTGCTCCAGTCTGTAATAAAGACCAAAACAGGTGTAAACCAGACTCTAATACCTGTGCTCCAGTCTGTAATGAAGACCAAAACAGGTGTAAACCAGACTCTAATACCCGTGCTCCAGTCTGTAATAAAGACCAAAACAGGTGTAAACCAGACTCTAATACCCGTGCTCCAGTCTGTAATAAAGACCAAAACAGGTGTAAACCAGACTCAAATACCTGCGCTCCAGTCTGTAATGAGGACCAAAACAGGTGTAAACCAGACTCTAATACCCGTGCTCCAGTCTGTAATAAAGACCAAAACAGGTGTAAACCAGACTCTAATACCCGTGCTCCAGTCTGTAATGAAGACCAAAACAGGTGTGAAACCAGACTCTAATACCTGTGCTCCAGTCTGTAATAAAGACCAAAACAGGTGTAAACCAGACTCTAATACCTGCGCTCCAGTCTGTAATGAAGACCAAAACAGGTGTTAACCAGACTCTAATACCTGCACTCCAGTCTGTAATGAAGACCAAAACAGGTGTAAACCAGACTGTAATACCCGTGCTCCAGTCTGTAATAAAGACCAAAACAGGTGTGAACCAGACTCTAATACCCGTGCTCCAGTCTGAAATGAAGACCAAAACAGGTGTAAACCAGACTGTAATACCTGTGCTCCAGTCTGTAATGAAGACCAAAACAGGTGTAAACCAGACTCTAATACCCGTGCTCCAGTCTGTAATAAAGACCAAAACAGGTGTAAACCAGACTCTAATACCCGTGCTCCAGTCTGTAATGAGGACCAAAACAGGTGTAAACCAGACTGTAATACCAGTGCTCCAGTCTGTAATAAAGACCAAAACAGGTGTTAACCAGACTCTAATACCTGCGCTCCAGTCTGTAATAAAGACCAAAACAGGTGTTAACCAGACTCTAATACCTGCGCTCCAGTCTGTAATAAAGACCAAAACAGGTGTAAACCAGACTCTAATACCCGTGCTCCAGTCTGTAATAAAGACCAAAACAGGTGTTAACCAGAC
>CM055733.1:22992202-22997202 GCA_029465975.1 Dallia pectoralis
ATCTCTCTAACTCTCTATCCACCACTATCTCTATATTTCCATCTCTCTAACTCTCTATCCACCACTATCTCTATATTTCCATCTCTCTAACTCTCTATCCTCCACTATCTCTATATTTCCATCTCTCTAACTCTCTATCCTCCACTATCTCTATATTTCCATCTCTCTAACTCTCTATCCACCACTATCTCTATATTTCCATCTCTCTAACTCTCTATCCACCACTATCTCTATATTTCCATCTCTCTAACTCTCTATCCACCACTATCTCTATATTTCCATCTCTCTAACTCTCTATCCTCCACTATCTCTATATTTCCATCTCTCTAACTCTCTATCCTCCACTATCTCTATATTTCCATCTCTTTAACTCTCTATCCACCACTATCTCTATATTTCCATCTCTCTAACTCTCTATCCTCCACTATCTCTATATTTCCATCTCTCTAACTCTCTATCCACCACTATCTCTATATTTCCATCTCTCTAACTCTCTATCCTCCACTATCTCTATATTTCCATCTCTTTAACTCTCTATCCACCACTATCTCTATATTTCCATCTCTCTAACTCTCTATCCACCACTATCTCTATATTTCCATCTCTCTAACTCTCTATCCTCCACTATCTCTATATTTCCATCTCTCTAACTCTCTATCCACCACTATCTCTATATTTCCATCTCTCTAACTCTCTATCCTCCACTATCGCTCCTTGTTTGCGTTTAATAGCCAATTTAAGAGCCCTTTCATAAACAAACAACACATTTCAATCGTCCTCACCAGGGCCTGAAAACACATACACACACACACACACGCGCGCACACACACACACACACACACACACACACACACACACACACACACACACACACACACACACACACACACACACACACACACAAGAACAATTGTCTCTCATGCTAGGGATGGCACTAAACAGACAGAAGGACTCCATGCTGTCCTAAAACTGTCAGCGTTCCAACAACAGCAGAATAGGTTCACTATGTCTGGTTACAAAGCAGGGAAACAAAAGAGCAGCATCTGTCTTTTCTAGGTCCAAACGATAGCTCTATATGGCTCTGAGTGTCCTTTTGACCAGCACGAGATTCATACAAAGTTCAACAGGTTTATGCTGAGTAAATGCCGCTCAACAGGATCAGTCCACCCGAAGCATCGACACCAACAACCGACTACGAGACAACAGACAAACTGAATATGTCACCAGGCCCACAGATGGTGCTGAACCAGTGCCTGTGTCAGTCAGACTGGAGACACATCCAACCTCATCCCACAGATGGTGCTGAACCAGTGCCTGTGTCAGTCAGACTGGAGACACATCCAACCTCATCCCACAGATGGTGCTGAACCAGTGCCTGTGTCAGTCAGACTGGAGACAGATCCAACCTCATCCCACAGATGGTGCTGAACCAGTGCCTGTGTCAGTCAGACTGGAGACACATCCAACCTCATCCCACAGATGGTGCTGAACCAGTGCCTGTGTCAGTCAGACTGGAGACACATCCAACCTCATCCCACAGATGGTGCTGAACCAGTGCCTGTGTCAGTCAGACTGGAGACAGATCCAACCTCATCCCACAGATGGTGCTGAACCAGTGCCTGTGTCAGTCAGACTGGAGACACATCCAACCTCATCCCACAGATGGTGCTGAACCAGTGCCTGTGTCAGTCAGACTGGAGACACATCCAACCTCATCCCACAGATGGTGCTGAACCAGTGCCTGTGTCAGTCAGACTGGAGACAGATCCAACCTCATCCCACAGATGGTGCTGAACCAGTGCCTGTGTCAGTCAGACTGGAGACACATCCAACCTCATCCCACAGATGGTGCTGAACCAGTGCCTGTGTCAGTCAGACTGGAGACACATCCAACCTCATCCCACAGATGGTGCTGAACCAGTGCCTGTGTCAGTCAGACTGGCGACACATCCAACCTCATCCCACAGATGGTGCTGAACCAGTGCCTGTGTCAGTCAGACTGGAGACACATCCAACCTCATCCCACAGATGGTGCTGAACCAGTGCCTGTGTCAGTCAGACTGGAGACAGATCCAACCTCATCCCACAGATGGTGCTGAACCAGTGCCTGTGTCAGTCAGACTGGAGACACATCCAACCTCATCCCACAGATGGTGCTGAACCAGTGCCTGTGTCAGTCAGACTGGAGACAGATCCAACCTCATCCCACAGATGGTGCTGAACCAGTGCCTGTGTCAGTCAGACTGGAGACACATCCAACCTCATCCCACAGATGGTGCTGAACCAGTGCCTGTGTCAGTCAGACTGGAGACAGATCCAACCTCATCCCACAGATGGTGCTGAACCAGTGCCTGTGTCAGTCAGACTGGAGACACATCCAACCTCATCCCACAGATGGTGCTGAACCAGTGCCTGTGTCAGTCAGACTGGAGACACATCCAACCTCATCCCACAGATGGTGCTGAACCAGTGCCTGTGTCAGTCAGACTGGAGACAGATCCAACCTCATCCCACAGATGGTGCTGAACCAGTGCCTGTGTCAGTCAGACTGGAGACACATCCAACCTCATCCCACAGATGGTGCTGAACCAGTGCCTGTGTCAGTCAGACTGGAGACACATCCAACCTCATCCCACAGATGGTGCTGAACCAGTGCCTGTGTCAGTCAGACTGGAGACACATCCAACCTCATCCCACAGATGGTGCTGAACCAGTGCCTGTGTCAGTCAGACTGGAGACACATCCAACCCCATATCCCTCTGAACAACAGGTCTGCTTGCGGCTGCCTCTTGTGACTGCTTTTCGGAGATGCGCCGGCCTGCTTTTCACTGCAAACTGAGACAGTAAATATCTCATTCCCTTTGATAGCGAGCAACAGGAACCAATGCAGGGAAACAACCGGGTGAGCAGATTGTTATCAGCTACATCCTACAGCCCATCCATCTGCAGCCACTCCAGTTCCCTACAGCAGGGCCACTGAGGTCATGACCTTTGGGACAAACGCTTCCCTCTGCTACCGGGTCCTGGACTTCCTGATGCTTAGACTCCTCCCCCCAGGCCGATTCAGCACACGTAGACCCCATCTTGCACTCCCCGTTTTCCCTGGTCCTGGTTGCCGGTAGCAACGAGATAGCCAACAGACGGGAGGACCTAGCGCCAGCGAATTCGTGTATGTGATGAAGAAACTTCTTTTGATGAAGAAAAAACCTCGCGGGGGGAAGTTCCAAGAGACCACCTATGGTTCTATTCAGAGAGCGTTTCTCCAGAACGCCTTTCAGAAAACACGGGGGGCAATCTGAGAACAGGAAATAGCGGCAATGGCGTCTGTTCGACGTGAAAAAGTTATCCTAAGTTCTTGAGAATTGATCTCTCTCTCCGTCAGTGTTGGAGATGATGTGCTGATCCAGGGGAGCAGAGGGGAGATGGTGATTGGGTTCACACTCGGTGAATGTGAATTTGGAGAGAGACAAAATGTCACTTGCAAATGTCACTTTCCAAATGCCATCGACGCTCTGTGTTTGAGACTTGGTGTGTGTGTGTGTGTGTGTGTGTGTGTGTGTGTGTGTGTGTGTGTGTGTGTGTGTGTGTGTGTGTGTGTGTCTGTCTGTCTGTCTGTAAAGAGGTTTTACCATTTACATTGTGACACAATTATTTAACCCGTCAGTGGTAAATCTCGTTAGGGAAGAAGTATCCAGGGATAAATTTACAATTAGAGTGAAGCTTGAAGGATAGAAACTAACATATAGTTCAAAATTAGAAATAACGTTTACGAATAAATATTAGGATTGGGTTTTATAGGGGTTGCTGTTTTTTAAGGAATACATTTAGACATACATACATAACTGTGTGTATGTGGGTTTTCTGCATATAGCCAAACACTATTTAGTCTTACTTTAGAACATAATGTGTTGGGCAGAGGTCAGGATAATACAGCATACTGTGATACAAAACACGTTACATGTTGACAGACTGACATGTTCTGCAGCAGTGTAATGTTCACACATTGTAAACACGTTACATGTTGACAGACTGACATGTTCTACAGCAGTGTAATGTTCACATGTTTTAAACACGTTACATGTTGACAGACTGACATGTTCTGCAGCAGTGTAACGTTCACATGTTGTAAACATGTTACATGTTGACAGACTGACATGTTCTGCACCAGTGTAATGTTCACATGTTGTAAACATGTTACATGTTGACAGACTTTAGACATGTTCATGTGATGTAAACCCAGTTTCACGTGTTTGTTGCCTCCACCATGGCCCCAAACACACACACACACACACACACACACATGCTCTTTAGTGACAGGAAACACGTTGGGTCCCTGAAGGCTAGAAATCTAGTGACAATCACAGATGTTTTTATGATGGATTTGTGAAGTCCCCCTACTTACTGACACAACTTCACACACACACACACACACACACACACACACACACACACACACACACACACACACACACACACACACACACACACACACACACACACACACACACACACACACACACACACACACACACACACACACACACACACACACCTATAGATACACAGCAGTAAATAAGGGAAAAGTGAAAGGTCAGCTTAAACTATGGAGATAACATTGCTTTTGTCAACTAAATGTTTTTGCTCCTGAATTAGGAGAAGAAAATTAGACTGAATGCCAACATGTGGGCGTGTAGTGTGTAGTTGGCATACAGTTATATGCAGCAGACACACACACACACACACACGCTACAATCAGCAGAATACTAATACACATTCAAGAGAACGGCTTCGCCTTCTACAAAATGTTGAAGAAATGTCTAGTTAACTTTCACAGCAGGTGTGTAAAGTGTGTGTGTTCATATGTCAAGTGTGTATGTGTGCATGTGTGTGTGTGTGCTTAGGCATGTATACCAGGTGAGAGCTGCCATTCAGGTACGGGTCAGTGTGACTCATGTCCACAGATGGACTCCAGAAATGTGATTCTGACGGGCCCCCAGCAG
>CM055733.1:23002202-23007202 GCA_029465975.1 Dallia pectoralis
ACACACACACACACACACACACACACACACACACACACACACACACACACACACACACACACACACACACACACACACACACACAGGCTTTACAGAACTGACCTGCTGTTCCATCAAGTTCTGTCAAAGTGAAGTGCATCAATCTCCTATCTGGTCCACCCCCCACCCTCTCCCACTCTTCTCCTTTTCTCCCACTCTCCTCCATCTCTTCTCATCCCACTCTCCTCTACAAGCTGCCCGACCTCCTCTCTCTCTCTCTCTCTCTCTCTCTCTCTATCTACCCCTTCGGTTACTGAACAGGTGCTCACTTAGAGAGAGAGGAGAGAAAATGGGTGTTGAAAGTCACTTGGTCACTATGTATATATGTGTGTGTGTCTGTGTGTGTGTGTCTGTGTGTGTGTGTGTGTGTGTGTGTGTGTGTGTGTGTGTGTGTGTGTGTGTGTGTGTGTGTGTGTGTGTGTGTGTGTGCGTGCGTGTGCGTATGTGTGAGCGTGTTTTACCACAGGGAGTGTTGCTCGTCTTCAGAGGAAGTTACCCACAGTGCATCACTTCGTCAGTACTCCCGGGGGGGTTGATGATCCTCTGTCAACGCATTGATGTACCACACCCTCCCCCCCTTTTCTCTCTCTCCCTTTCTCCTCCCCTCTCTCCCTCTCACTCTCTCCTCCCCTCTCCCTCTCTCTCTCCCTCTCTCCTCCCCTCTCTCGCTCTCTCCTCTTTCTCCCTCTCTCTCCCTCTCCCGTCACCTCCCCTACCATCCCCTCCCTGCTAAACTATTCCTCTAATCTACTTCTCCCTTTCTTTTCCCTCTCACCGTCTCTCACAATCCCGCTTTATTCCTTCCTTATTTCTCCAATACATCAACCATCCATCTCTTCCTTTCTTTCTGCCACTTAATGAGGGACACAGAGTCTGCCTTTAAGTGTTTGCTGAAGACCCATCTCTTCCGTAGTCTTTAGGCTGAAGTGTAGTCTGGCCCGGGGGTGTGAAGGTGACTGGAAAGGCACTGGATTAATGAACCATTCTGGCTGTCTTTGACGGACGGGCCCCCGTCTCCCCACTGGCCTCTCCTCGCTCCAATGGTTTTATCGGGGACAGAGTCACCAGCTTACTCCTGTTTCCTTACGCAGTCTCCAGCGCTCATGCGGCCCCGTATAGGGGTGAACTCTGTGGGCTAAACTCGGCCCTGTATAGGGGTGAACTCTGTGTGCTAAACTCAGCCCTGTATAGGGGTGAACTCTGTGGGCTAAACTCAGCCCTGTATAGGGGTGAACTATGTGGGCTAAACTCGGCCCTGTATAGGGGTGAACTCTGTGGGCTAAACTCAACCCTGTATAGGGGTGAACTCTGTGTGCTAAACTCAACCCTGTATAGGGATGAACTCTGTGGGCTAAACTCAACACTGTATAGGGGTGAACTCTGTGGACTAAACTCGGCCCTGTATAGGGGTGAACTCTGTGGGCTAAACTCGGCCCTGTATAGGGGTGAACTCTGTGGGCTAAACTCAGCCCTGTATAGGGGTGAACTCTGTGGGCTAAACTCAGCCCAGTATAGGGGTGAACTCTGTGGGCTAAACTCAGCCCTGTATAGGGGTGAACTCTGTGGACTAAACTCGGCCCTGTATAGGGGTGAACTCTGTGGGCTAAACTCGGCCCTGTATAGGGGTGAACTCTGTGGGCTAAACTCAGCCCTGTATAGGGGTGAACTCTGTGGGCTAAACTCAGCCCAGTATAGGGGTGAACTCTGTGGGCTAAACTCAGCCCTGTATAGGGGTGAACTCTGTGGGCTAAACTCAGCCCAGTATAGGGGTGAACTCTGTAGGCAAAACTCAGCCTTGTCTCAGGGTGGTTTGTGGTTGGTCGGTGTCCCTTTGGTTGTTTGGTTCTTAGTGGATGGAGCTGCTTTTTTGGGGGTTATATTCAGTAGCTCCAGGGTTGAGTAAAAGCTAGTGAAGGAGGGTGGAGGAGGTGAGAACAGGGCTTTAAATATAAAGGATGTCTGCTTTAGTGAAGGAGGGTGGAGGAGGTGAGAACAGGGCTTTAAATATAAAGGATGTCTGCTTTAGTGAAGGAGGGTGGAGGAGGTGAGAACAGGGCTTTAAATATAAAGGATGTCTGCTTTTGGTTTGTCTCTCCTATTTGTCATCCAACACAGGCAGACACAGTCAGCACTTTACTAGAGAGAACTGATTGGATGCCACTCTGTCATTCACACACACAGACAACACATACATACACACACACGCACCCAGACACACACACACAACACACAGACACACACACACACGTACCCAGACACACACACACACACAACACAGACACACACATGCACCCAGACACACACACACGCACCCAGACACCCACACACACACACACACAACACACAGACAACACATACACACACACACACGCACACAACACACAGACACACACCCAGACACACATGCACCCAGACACCCACGCAAACAACAACCAGACACACACACGCACCCAGACACACACACATGCACCCAGACACTGAGACACACAGACAGACATACAGACAGACAGACACACACATAGACACACAAACACAGACAGGCAGACACTCCTTTTACAAAGACACACGCACAAACAGCCATCTCTAATTCACTAGATTTGAAACTAGGCAATATGGAAAATTATTATGAATGTATGTGTTTGTTGTTCACAATTTAGAAGCTGGTCTATTGGCCAGAAGCCAATAATACATCGGATCAGATCTCTAAAGTCTGATGATTTCAATAAAGTCCAAACACATGCATTCACACAACAACATAAAGCCTCACTGCACACAGAATTGGCATATTACATACAGTATAATCTTCAAATCAACATGTTAGCTATTCTCTTTCATGTGAGGCATCGTTTTAACTGCAGACAGAAACCGCTATGTGCTGAGTGTCTCAACGATGACAAAACATCAGTGGGAACACCTGAAAGGCAGTCTTTAAAGAAGCGGAAGGAAGCAGGAAGACTTCAAGGTGTGGAAACCCTGTACCAAACACCTGCAAACACACACACACACACCTACCTGCAGACACACACACACCTACCTGCAGACACACACACAGACAGGTGCAAAGGCGGTTGAAGAGAATGATGCAATTTAAATAAGAACAGAAAGACACACTCCATTGCTTCAACACTACACTGTTTTAACTTTACACTCCTTAAAACTCCACATTCCTTGACTTCAACACTACACTATTTTAACTCCACACTCATTGACTTCAACACCACACTATTTTAACTCCACACTCCTTTAAACTCCACAACCCTTTAACTAAAATGTTCCTGCCCAATCCAGCTGAACACTATTTTAGCTTTGGTCAACAACTATAATTTGCTTAGCTTTGCACATTATTCCCAAAGTGTGCAGCCACACAAAAGCACTGCTTTCTTCCACTCAACTAATGAAAATACTTGTCCAAGTTAGAAGCATTAATGATGTCCTCTCTGTAATTAGATGCTGCAGATTGTTTGATGCAGATGGAATGTCTTTTCTTGTTTCTAGCTCTGTGGCATTTCCATGATGACAGTGACTGAGTGATTATATGTATTGCTCTTTGGCGCCATCTTGGCTATAACAAATACAGGCTAGAGAACTACATTTATGGATACAGACACCAGGTTGTTCATTTGAAGGCCCCAAACAGGTCCAATAATACTGTGCAATAGAAGTGATAATTCCCAGTATCTCATTAGAGCTGGCAACTGATATGCAACCAACGAGAGCCTCTGTGAGACAGAATAATAAGAGGAGTTGAGAATCTAGTTTTAACCAAATAAAAAATGCATTTATACTCCATTAACTCCACACTATTTTAACTCTACACTCTTTTAACTCTACACTCCTATAACTCTACACTCTTTTAACTCTACACTCCTATAACTCTACACTCCTATAACTCTACACTCCTATAACTCTACACTCCTATAACTCTACACTCTTTTAACTCTACACTCCTATAACTCTACACTCCTATAACTCTACACTCCTATAACTCTACACTCTTTTAACTCTACACTCCTATAACTCTACACTCCTATAACTCTACACTCCTATAACTCTACACTCCTATAACTCTACACACTTTTAACTCTACAGTCCTATAACTCTACACTCCTATAACTCTACACTCCTATAACTCTACACTCTTTTAACTCTACACTCTTTTAACCCTACACTCCTATAACTCTACACTCCTATAACTCTACACTCCTATAACTCTACACACTTTTAACTCTACACTCCTATAACTCTACACTCCTATAACTCTACACTCATATAACTCTACACTCCTATAACTCTACACTCCTATAACTCTACACTCTTTTAACTCTACACTCCTATAACTCTACACACTTTTAACTCTACACTCCTATAACTCTACACTCCTATAACTCTACACTCTTTTAACTCTACACTCCTATAACTCTACACTCCTATAACTCTACACTCCTATAACTCTACACTCCTATAACTCTACACTCTTTTAACTCTACACTCCTATAACTCTACACTCCTATAACTCTACACTCCTATAACTCTACACTCTTTTAACTCTACACTCCTATAACTCTACACTCCTATAACTCTACACTCCTATAACTCTACACTCCTATAACTCTACACTCCTATAACTCTACACACTTTTAACTCTACAGTCCTATAACTCTACACTCCTATAACTCTACACTCCTATAACTCTACACTCTTTTAACTCTACACTCTTTTAACCCTACACTCCTATAACTCTACACTCCTATAACTCTACACTCCTATAACTCTACACACTTTTAACTCTACACTCCTATAACTCTACACTCCTATAACTCTACACTCCTATAACTCTACACTCTTTTAACTCTACACTCCTATAACTCTACACTCCTATAACTCTACACTCCTATAACTCTACACTCTTTTAACTCTACACTCCTATAACTCTACACTCCTATAACTCTACACTCTTTTAA